>JASAMX010010820.1:0-15524 GCA_030248175.1 Microlaimidae sp. YZB2_3 | reverse complement strand
AATATTCGGCCTTGCATTATGTAAAATAAACTTAAGTTTTTTTAGGTTTTGGGCCTAACTGGTCTTTTTTGGATCTCATAGGCGTCGCCACCGATCGTTATAAAGGGTTTGGTTGCCATACCAATTCCGAATTCTCGGCATTGCGCTACGCAAAATATACTTAAGTTTTTTCAGGTTTTCGGCCTAATAGGTTTCTCTTTGGGCTTGATAGGCGTAGACTGGGCACCGATATTTATACGGAATTTAGTTGCGTCATTAGTGCTGAATATTCGGCCATGCATTGATTATGCATAATAAAATCAAGGTTTTTTAGATTTTGACCCCAACGATCTTATCCTTAGGCTTGATAGGGGTTGGGAACGGGGGACACGGTTTTTTCGGTTTTAAGCCCGGCGGGAAGTAGAATCGATCGTTATAAGGAATTTGGTTGCCATATTAATTCTGAATATTTGGCCTTGCGTTTTCAAAATTAAACTTGCGGTTTTGTAGGTTTTGGGCCGAACTGGCCTGTCCTTGGGCCTGATAAATGTTAAAACGGGGGACATCGGTTTTTTTAGGTTTTGAGCCCAGTGGGCAGCCTAGGTCCCCGATGGGGGGTGGTCGGGGGGGGGTCACCCCCCTCCCTACGGCCTCTGAGACCTATCCCCCCCTAAGGTCCATTTTTGATCCCTCCCCCCCCTTCGACCCTTTGAACCCCTGACCCCCCCTCCTAAGGCCCATTTTCGACCCCTCCCCCCCCATCCACCATCTCCAGACCGGGCAACTCCCCCCCTCTACCAAAGGGATTTGGAACTGGCTAAACCCCCCCCCCTACCACTTCATCTCCACCCTGGCTACACCCCCCTAGTAATAATTAGGGTACCTAATTAGGCAAATAATACAACAAAAAAGGTACCTGCATAATGATGATGATGTTTTTTTACGCTTTTTTTGTAAAATTTGGAGCACCCCCCCTAACCCCCCTCCTAAAGATCATGAACTCCCTAACCCCAAGCACCCCCGGGTGTTTTTTTTCAGAAAAAACACCGCGGGGTGTCCCCCCCCCTAAGGGCTGAAAACCAAAACACCCCGGGGTGTGGACCCCCCCTAAGCCGTCGAAGGTCGGTGACCTATGATTGGGATTTGTAAGAATCTATCGTTATAATGTATTACTTTGCGATATTAATCGTAATATTTGGCCTTGCGTTTTGGAACATAAACTCTCTGTTTTTTAGGTTTTGGGTCTAACAAGATTGTCCTTAGGTTGATTGTGTTGGAACGGGTGACAACGGTTTTTTTAGGTTTTGAGCCCAGTGGGCAGTTGTAAAAATCGATCGTTATAAGGAATTTCTTTGCGATATTAATTCGGAATATTCGGCCTGGCGTTTTGGTAAATAAACTCAAGGTTTTTTAGGTTTTGGGCCTAACAGGCTTGTCCTTAGGCTTGATTGGTGTTGGAACCGGTGACGCCGATATTTGCAATGAAATGTGGGCGATCTTGGTGGATAAGACCGAAGCGCAGCTAAAAGACACGAACATGAGGTTTCTGGCGTTGGGTATAGCGCTAATTTATCTGGGTAATCGTTTATTTTTGCAACAACTCTTGTTGTGTTGATGTTTTAACAATACAACGCCTTATGAAATGACAGTTTAGTCAGGAAGCTAATATCAGAATAATTTGTTTTGGATTCTGGCGTTGGGTATAGCGCTGCTAATTTATCTGGGTAAACGTTTGTTTTCGCAACAATTCCCGTTGTGGTAGTCGTAGTGTTCCAACAAAACAGCGCCTTATGAATGCAAGTAGGGAAGTGTTAAAATTATTATTTTCAGGGTTTTTTTGTCTGTCAAATTTTTTTTATTTTAATAGATTATATTCGAAAAATTACATAACAAAATTTTAAAGCAACAAATAAACCTACTGTCTGCATTTAAATTTTATTTTTTAACAGAGGCATCAGCAAACCTTAGGAATCAATATAAAACCAAAAGAAATATACCAATACCAAGTTGGGAGGGAGCGCAAACCCTTACAAAATATCTTATTTTATTAATTTAAAAAAAAACATTATTTTTGTATTGGTAGCACATTCCTGAAATTTTAACTTTATATTTTTTATTCATATTTAGAAAATTATTATAATGGAAGATAAAAAAATGCAGATGAGAAAAAGCGCCTAAAAAAGAAGAAACAGTATCGGAAAAGTGTACACTGATCATTGGTGCCCAAGGGAAGAAAGAGGGTGATGGCGGATGTGGCCAACTCATAAAGACTTCCGTCCTAAGATGCTCATATGTGGCCCACCCCCTTACGTTACCCTACCCCTGACTCACCCTATCTTCTAAAAACTAAAAAAAACATTTCCAAAATATATATGCGTTTTTGGTTAATTTCACACATAAACTGTGGTCAATCCTTTTCTTTTCACATGTTTTATTTTGTATTTTTCATGATTTTTTGTGTAAAGGGAAGGGGAATTTTTTAGACTTTTTTTAACTTCACTCCTGATGTGGTGATTTTTCAGAGTTATTACTCCTCAATGAAGATTTTAAGAATAGGTAGAATAGAAACTAATTTCAAGACGCATTAGAGTTAGTTTTTCACGTCATATTTTACAAGTTAAAAGCCCAAAGTTGAAAATCGAAAATGTTTTGTATTCTTTCTTTTATGTAAATTTTACAACTGCAGACTTTATAATTGCTTATGCTTATAATGTTTTTTTTACTATTTTTAGGTAGACAAGAGGAGGCGGAAGTAATAATCGAAAGCGTGCGGGCCATTCCGGAACCCTTCGGAAGCATGGCGGCCACGCTGGTGGAAGTGTGCGCCTACGCGGGCACCGGGAACGTCCTAAAGATCCAGCAGCTGCTCCACATCTGCTCGGAGCATTACGATACTAAGGTAAGGTGCGACTGAATTTTAAGTTGGGATGTAGACATTGTTCGCATTGTGATGTTCGAATAGGGAATGACAAAACAAGAACAATACTTTTCTTGTATTTTAAGTCTAAATGATCCAATAATTATAACTTATTATAAGATAAAAGGTTAATGTTAAAAGGTTAGTTTTTGTTTATGAAGACGTGGGAGGATAGATTTGCCTAAGTAGTATATACCTCGTGAAAGTATATTAATGAGGGAGGAACTCCTTGATTTGTGGAGATAGGTGTATTGGGACAAAAAATTAAGGCAGGAAGAATGACAGTTTCGAGAATTTTAGGTTATTTTAAACGGTTCCCCCTTTCTAGACGTTAAATTAGAATTAAGCATTGGTCGACTTATTTCAACTGTAAAAAATAACTGAAAAAGAATTTATTTAGGAAGATACAATAAAGAGATAAAATACGCGAACAAACACATGCTCAGAAACGCACACTTTTACAGAGTTAAGGCTTTAGCTGTAAATAATGAGTTGTAAATATAATTTTATATACTGGAAGTTTAAAAAAAATACAAAATCGTAAAAATGATTAAGAAGTTAAAGAAAAAGAGAAAAAAGGCACGGCAGCCACCGCAGAAACAAAGAAGTCAAGAGTTTAAGGTTTCAGCTCTGAAGGATGCTTTTTAAAGGTTCAGTTAAAACAGATCTGACGTATTTTAGGAAGATAAAGAGAAAAGAGAGAAAAAGGAACGCAAAGAAGGACGCGGCAGTCAGCGCGGAGACGAAAACAGACCTCTCTCTTCAACAGTCCGTGGCCGTCCTAGGAATCAGCCTCATCGCGATGGGAGAGGATATCGGGGGCAGCATGTGTTACCGCATGTTTGGACATTTGGTGCGCTTTGTTTTGTTTTTGATAATCGGCTGGTGTATTAGGTCGCAGACCTGAAGACTGCCCCCCGGGGTTTTATTGGGGGAGGGAAATTTCAAAACGGGGAGGGGGGTGAGGTACGGTGGGAAATTTTTTTGAAACGGGGGGAAGCAGGGGAACAAAGAAAAAAAGAAAGAAAAAAAGAAGGAAAAAGAAAAAAAGGACAAAAAAAGGGAAATTAAGGTAAAAATAAGTCTAAAATGGCTTAAAATGCATTGAAATGGGCTAAAAACTGCAAAAATTTTGCGATGATGGCGTCATAATAGGTTAAAATAGTGCCATAATTTTAGGTACTTTTTCATTTTTGGACGGGGGGAAGGGCCAAATCCTCCAATAAAGCGGAGGGAGCATTTCCAGACCGTGCACAGGTCTGAAGTCGTAATGTTAAAAGTTCAGAGGGGCACCTAGATTCGATTAGTCCGTGGTTTAACGCGTACATGGGCACTAAGAATTTGTATGAAGGGAGTTTAACCTTTCTTCCTCTATACTTAGAGTGAGAGGGGGTTGGGAAAAATTAATCCCATTTAATTTTGGAAAATTTGCGACAAAATGTCTTTTTTTATCTCACAAGTAGCCCGTGTCAGCCATACGGCTGACAAATAATTTTTCCCGCATTTTTTATATTCATTTACTATTTTTTTTCTTCAAAATTCAACCCTTTTATGCCATTCCCGTGACTGTAAGCTTTACAGTGATACCTTAGTTACCCACTCTAATTTTAGTTGGGGAAAAAGGTCTTTCCCTCTTTTGGTGAAAATATGTTGTCCAGCATAAAGATGTCCGTGTTAATTTTTTACTAATTTCAACCACCTTATGATGCTCCCTGAACTATAAGGTTTCCCATAATATCTCATTTATCCTCATTTTTTCTGTGGTTGGGGAGAAATGTTCTTCCATCTTTGGTAAAAATATGTTGTACAATATAAAGATGTCCATGTTATTTTTTTTAATTTTTAACCCATTTATGACATTCTCCAGACTAAGCTTTGCAATGATACCTCATTTAGCCCAATCCGTTTTGTGGTTAAGGAGAAGGGTCCTCCTTTTTGGTATAAATGCGGTCCAGCATAAAGATGTCCTTGTTATTTATTTTTTGAAAAATTCAACCCTTTTATGACATTCCTTGAAATTCAAGCTTTGCAATGATATCTTATTTAGCCCAATCCTTTTTGGGGTTAAGGAGAAAAGTCATTCCTCCTTTTAGTAAAAAAACGTTGTCCAGAATAAAGATGTCGATTTTCATTTTTCCAAAAACATAATATTCTGGTTTCACATTGGCGAATTACTCTTGCCAATTAGTTTGAGCCAATTTCAAGATAAAATTTTTTTTAACTTTCAAAGTCCATAGTCCATAGGGCGCTGTTTTTGTAAAATTGTGTTGTCCAACCAAAAGATGTCCATGCAATTTTTTTTAGTTTCAACCCCTTTATGACATTCCCCAGTCTGTAAGCTTTGCAATGATATCTCATTTAGCCCAATCCTTTTGCTGGTTGGAGAGGAAGGTCGTTCCTCTTTTATGTGAAAAAACGTTGTCCAGTATTAAGATGTCCATGTTAATCTTACCAAAAAACATGACATTTTCGTTTTACCTTGGATAATTACTCTAATCAATAAGTTCGAGCCAATTTAAAGACAAAAAAAATTTCGATTTCCAAAATCCATAGGTTTCCCTTTTTTGTGAAAATGTTTTGTCCAGGCTAAAGATGTCCATGCAAATTTTTTTCTAAATTTCAACCTCTTTATGACATTCTACGGACCGTAAGCTTTGCAATGATATCTCATTCAGCCCAATCCCTTTTGTGGTTGGTGAGCAAGGTAATTCCCTTCTTTAATGAAAAAAAAACGTTGTCCAGTATAAAGATGTCCATGTTCATTTTTCCAAAAATCATGATATTCTGGCTTTACATTGCCTAATTACTCTTTCAAATAAGTTTGAGTCAATTCTGAGTCAAAAAATTTTTTAAGTTCCAAAATCCATAGGCCCTTTCCCCCTTTGGTGAAAACGCGTTGTCCAGTATAAAGATGTTCATGTAAGTCGTTTCAAAATTTTAGCCCCCTTACGACATTTCCTGGGGTATAAGCTTTCTAACGATACCTCATTCACCTTAATCCGTTGGGTGGTTAAGGAGAAACACACACAGACACACAGACAGACACACAGACAGACACACAGACAGACAGACACACACACACACACACACACACACACACACACACACACACACACACACCACACACAACACAAACACACACACAACACACACACAGACACACAGACAGACACACACACACACACACACACACACACACACACACACACACACACACACACACACACACACACACACACACACACACACACAGAGACAGACAGACATTACGTCTATTTGTATATAGATACACTAAATAAGTGCTTGTTCACTTAATATTAGCTTTGTTATATTACTTATTTTTTCTTAAAAAATGTTCTTGTTGGCCAACAAGGTTTCAAACCGCACCTCGTAATTGTATTATGATTTACAGTCACATGTATTTTGTAATAACTGTGGCTCTTTCGATGTTCTGAAAGTAGTTTTTAGTTGCGGTACGGGGAATAGGTGGGCAGTCCTTCGGATTTTAAGGGGTATACCCGACCCCGAAATTTGTCGGGGGTGTCCCAAAAATTTTTTAGGGTATCCCTCAAATACCCTATTTTTAGCGTTTTTAGTACTGGGACGGGGGGACTCCCCAAATTTTAGAAGGCGGGTGTCTAAGGTTCCCCAAAGTTTAGGCGGAGGGTGTCGGCTATAATCGGGATTGTTTTTTAGAGGGAGGGGTATAACAACAAAAGTTCTTCCAAAAACGTGAATTTTCATCACATATTCATGCTTTTACACAATTTTTATACATGAATATGGCTTTTTATTCAATAAAATGTAGTATTATCCTATAAAAAGAACAATTATTAAAGTTATTATGGTTTAAAACTGTTTTGCTTTGGACACCGGACCCCACCTGACCCCCCTCTAGATTTCAAAGTTTCGCACCCCGGGTCGACCCCCCTAAAAAGCTAGGGGGGGGTCCGGACCCCTGGGACCCCCCTCCTAGAATTCAAAATTCGACCCCGGGTAACCACCCCCATAGATGAACAAGGGGGGTAGGGTGGGGTCCACCTCCCTAGCCTCGAAATTTTGGCCCCCCCCCTAGAAAAAAATCCAGGGGGCCCCCCTCCCCCCAAATTTTTAAACTTTTTACCCCTGACCCGCCTCTAGATTTTGAAATCTGACCCCCCCCCTCTCGAGAAAATTTTAAGTACTTTTTTTATACTAAATTTTATTGCAAAAACTTGAATTTTTAACACAAACTCATGTTTTTACACCCTTTTTATACCTAAATATTGCTTTTTATTCAATAAAATGTAGTATTATCTTATAAAAAAACTATTATTAAATGTTTAATGGTTTAAAAGTATTTTATTTCAAAAATCGGACTCCACCTGACCCCCCTCTAGGTTTTGAAATCTTCCACCCCGGGTCGACCCCCCTAGAAAGCTAGGGGGGGTTCGACCCCCCTAGGACCCCCCTCCTAGATTTTGAAATTTCATTTACCCGGGGTAAACACCCCCCCTAGCTTTTTGACCGTGTTCATCTATGACCACCCCCCTAGCTTCCCCGACCGTGCTCACCTATGGAGTGGTCCTGTCGGCCCCAGGATGCCTATTGTGAGCTTTTAGCTTCAGCTTAACAAACTTGACGTAGTCATTACGGAAGAATGAGTCAAAATTTGTTTAAAATATACGCGACTGTGACTTTTTGCTTAAAGTTTCAAACCGCCCCCTAGAATTTGGAGGGTCCTAGTATATACTAAAAACGCTAAAAATGGGGTATTCGAGGATACCCCAAAAACAATTTTTGGGACACCCCCCTTCAAATTTCGGGGGTCGGGTTCGGGTATACCCCCAAAATCCAGGAGGTTGCCCACCTATGGTATAGTTACACAATGAGTTCTGCTAGGGGATTGAAGCGGTTCAATCGCTCAATGTAATCAATTTATTCAAAACGTATTAAACAAAAAATCGTTACAGCCACAGGCATACATGGACAAGTTGGTCCGAAGTTTGGGGGGTTAAGCCCGGAATTAGAGGGGAGGGGTTAAAATCCGAGAAACGCATTTTACCCATATCGTTCGTTTTTTTTGGAGTGCATTTTACCCATATCATTTTTGGATTTTAAAAGCAAAATAGGTAAAAAACGCTAATTTTAGATCAAAAAGCCTTTTTTATTGCATTTTTGAGCTTTTTATTGCTTAAAATATTTATTTTGACGTCAAAAAAAAAACAGTTTGGATGTAGTTAAAAGATTTACAGACATTTCTTTTTTTATTTTTTCCAAAATGGGAGGAGGATTTTTCTCCCCCCCACTTCTGAATGGGGGTGGGGTTGTAAACCTCAATTTATATTTGGGGAGGTTAAACCTCCCCCAAACCCCCTGTTTCCATGTATGGCCACAGGCACGGGTATTTTATTATAACACGGTAATTCTTTCACTTTTATAAAAGTAGTTTTTAGTTGCGGTATGGGGAGGCGGTGATCAAGAGAGGGCGATGGAATTTTGAATCATTAAATAAATCTTTATTTAACATAAAAATAATTATTAACAAATTTTATAAGTAGGGAATTTTAGGGGCACATGAAATTCCACCGAATGCCTCCTACTCCGCCTCAAAACTCTGCAAATTATATATCGATGTGCAATTTAAGCTTAGGCTTAGAATAAAATTTGCATATTATTAAAAATTACGGTAGATTACGGTAGATTTTGGACGGAGTCAGTCGGTGAATTTAGCGTTGTGATTTTTAGTGTACGGGGAGCCGGCGATCAAGAGAGGGCGACTCGAAATTTCGAATCATTTAAATAAATCTTTATTTAACATAAAAATAATTATTAATAAATTTTATAAGTAGTGTAATTTTTAGCTGCGGTACGGGGAGCCGGTAATCAAGAGGGCGGTGCCGCTGGCCCTGGGCCTTCTGTCGGTGAGCAATCCCCAGCTCAACATACTGGAGACACTGAGCAAGTTCTCGCACGATTCGGATCCGGAAACCGCGTACAATTCAATCTTCTCACTGGGGCTAGTGGGGGCAGGTGGACTGTTTTTTGTTTAATACGTTTTGAATAAATTGATTACATTGAGCGATTGAACCGCTTCAATCCCCTAGCAGAACTCATTGTGTAACTATACCATAGGTGGGCAACCTCCTGGATTTTGGGGGTATATCCTAATCCTAATCTCGAAATTTGAAAGGGGGTGTCCCAAAATTGTTTTTGGGTATCCTCGAATACCCCATTTTTAGCGTTTTTAGTATATACTAGGACCCTCCAAATTCTAGGGGGCGGTTTGTGAAACTTTAAGCAAAAAGTCACAGTCGCGTATATTTTAAACAAATTTTGACTCATTCTTCCGGTTACTACGTCAAGTTTGTTAAGCTGAAGCTAAAAGCTCACAATAGGCATCCTGGGGCCGACAGGACTTACTCATAGGTGAGCACGGTCGGGGAAGCTAGGGTGGTCATAGATGAACAATGTCAAAAAACTAGGGGGCGTTTACCCCGGGTAAATGAAATTACAAAATCTAGGAGGGGGTCCTAGGGGGGGTCTACCCGGGGTGGAAGATTTCAAAACTTAGAGGGGGGTCACGTGGGGTCCGATTTCTGAAACAAAATACTTTTAAACCGTTAAATATTTAATAATAGTTTTTTTATAAGATAATACTACATTTTATTGAATAAAAAGCAATATTTTTAGTTATAAAAAGGGTTTAAAAACATGAATTTGTGTTAAAAATTCATGTTTTTGCAATAAAATTTAGTATAAAAAATACTTAAAATTTTCTCGAGAGGGGGGGGGTCAGATTTCAAAATCTAGAGGCGGGTCAGGGGTAAAAAGTTTAAAAATTTGGGGGGAGGGGGGGCCGGATTTGAGGGGGGGTGAAAATTTCGAGGCTAGGGAGGTGGACCCCACCTATCTCCTTGTTCATCTATGGGGGTGGTTACCCGGGGTCGAATTTTGAAGTCGAGGAGGGGGGTCCCAGGGGTCCGGACCCCCCCCTAGCTTTTTAGGGGTTGACCCGGGGTGCGAAACTTTGAAATCTAGAGGGGGTCAGGTGGGGTCCGGTGTCCAAGCAAAACAGTTTTAAACCATAATAACTTTAATAGTTGTCCTTTTTATAGGATAATACTACATTTTATATTGAATAAAAAGCCATATTCATGATAAAATCGTGTAAAAGCATGAATATGTGCTTAAAATTCACGTTTTTGGAAGAACTTTTGTTGTTATACCCCTCCCTCTAAAAAACAATCCCGATTATAGCCGACACCCTCCGCCTAAACTTTGGGTTAGACACCCGCCTTTGAAAATTTGGGAGTCCCCCCGTCCCAGTACTAAAAACGCTAAAAATAGAGTATTTGAGGTATACCTTAAAAACTTTTTGGGACACCCCCGACAAATTTCGGGGTCGGGTATACCCCCAAAATCCAGAAGGCTGCCCACCTATTACCCGTACCGCAACTAAAAACTACTTTCAGAACATCGAAAGAACCACAGTTATTACAAAATACATGTGACTGTAAATCATAATACAATTACGGGGTGCGCTTTGAAACCTTGTTGGCCAACAAGAACATTTTTTTTAAAAATAAGTATATAACAAAGCTAATATTAGGTAAACAAGCACTTATTTAGTGTATCTATATACAAATAGACGTAATGTCTGTGTGTGTGTGTGTGTGTGTGTGTGTGTGTGTGTGTGTGTGTGTGTGTGTGTGTGTGTGTGTGTGTGTGTGTGTGTGTGTGTGTGTGTGTGTGTGTGTGTGTTTGTGTGTGAGTGTGTGTGTGTGTGTGTGTGTGTGTGTGTGTGTGTGTGTGTGTGTGTGTTTCTGTGTGTGTGTGTGTGTGTGTGTGTGTGTGTGTGTGTGTGTGTGTGTGTGTGTGTGTGTGTGTGTGTGTGTGTGTGTCTGTGTGTTCCCTAACTCCTCCTTAACCACCCAACGGATTAAGGTAAAGGAGGTATCGTTGGTAAGCTTATACCCTAGGGAATGTCATAAGGGGGTTGAAATTTTGAAAAATTTTGCATGGACATCTTTAGACTGGACAACGCGTTTTTACCAAAGAGGGAAGGGAACCTATGGATTTTGGAAGCTGAAAAATTTTTAATCTTCAAATTGGCACAAACTTATGGGTAAGAGTAATTAGCATGGACATCTTTAGCCTAGACAAAATATTTTCACAAAAAAGGGAAACCTATAGATTTTTGGGAGGTAAAAATTTTTTTCTTTAAATTGGCTCGAACTTATTGATTAGAGTAATTATTCAATGTAAAACCAAAATGTCATGTTTTTTGATAAGATTAACATGGACATCTTAATGCTGGACAACGGTTTTTTACTAAAAGGAGGAGCGACCTTCCTCCCCAACCAGAAAAAGGATTGGGCTAAATGAGATATCATTGCAAAGCTTACAGACATGGAATTGTAATAACGGGGTTGAAATAAAAAAAAATTACATGAACATCTTTTGGTTGGAAACACATTTTCACTAAAACAAGGCCCTATGGACTTTGAAAATTGAAAAAACTTTTATCTTCAAATTGCGTCAAACATATTGATAAGAATAATTCGCCAATGAGAAGCCAGAATATTATGTTTTTGAAAATATGAACATGGACATCTTTATGCTGTACAACGTTTTTTACTAAAAGGAGAAATGACATTTCGCCTTAACCACAAAAATGATTGGGCTAAATAAGATATCATTGCAAAGCTTGAATTTCAAGGAATGTCATAAAAGGGTTGAATTTCTCAAAAAATAAATAACAAGGACATCTTTATCATGGACAACGCATTTTCACCAAAAGGGAGGACCCTTCTTCTTAACTACAAAACGGATTGGGCTAAATGAGGTATCATTGCAAAGCTTACAGTCTGGAGAATGTCATAAATGGCTTAAAATTTAAAAAAAATAACATAAACATTTTATATTGGACAACATGTTTTTACCAAAGATTGAGGAACCTTCTTCTCCAACCACAGAAAAAATTAGGATAAATAAGATATTATGGGAAACCTTATAGTTCAGGGAGCATCATAAATTGGGTGAAATTATTAAAAAATTAACACGGACATCCTTATGCTAGACAACATATTTTCACCAAAAGAGGAAAAGACCCTTCTCCCCAACTAAAATTAGAGTGGGTAACTGAAGTATCACTGTAAAGCTTAGAGTCACGGCAAAGGCATAAAAGGGTTGAATTTTGAAAAAAAAATTAGTAAATGAATATAAAAACATGCGGGAAAAATTGTTTGTCAGCCGTATGTCTGACACGGGCTACTTGTGAGATAAAAATAGACATTTTGTCGCAAATTTTCCAAAATTAAATGGGATTAATTTTTCCCAACCCCCTCTCACTCTAGGTATAGAGGAAGAAAAGTTAAACTCACTTCATACAAATTCTTAGTGCCCATGTACGCGTCAAACCTCGGACTAATCGAATCTGGGTGCCCCTCCGAACTTTTATCATTGTGACTTCAGACCTGTGCACGGTCTGGACATGCTCCCTCCGCTTTATTGGAGGATTTGGCCCTTCCCCCCGTCCAAAAATGAAAAAGTACCTAAAAATTATCGCACCATTTTTGACTAATTATGACGCCATTATCGCAAATTTTTTGCAGTTTTTAGCCTATTTCAATATATTTTATGCCATTTTAGACTTATTTTTACCTTAATTTCCTTTTTTTTGTCCTTTTTTTTCCTTTTTCCTTCTTTTTTCTTTCTTTTTTTCTTTGCTCCCCTGCTTGCCCACCCCCGGTTTCAAAAAAATTTTCCACCGTACCTCACCCCCTCCCGTTTTGAAATTTCCCTCCCCCAATAAAACCCCGGGGGGGGCAGTCTTCAGGTCTGCGACCTAATACACCAGCCGATTACCAAAAACAAAACAAAGCGCACCAAATGTCCAAACATGCGGTAACACATGCTGCCCCCGATATCCTCTCCCATCGCGATGAGGCTGATTCCTAGGACGGCCACGGACTGTTGAAGAGAGAGGTCTGTTTTCGTCTCCGCGCTGACTGCCGCGTCCTTCTTTGCGTCCTTTTTCTCTTTTTCTTTATCTTCCTAAAATACGTCAAGACTGTTTTAACTGAACCTTTAAAAAGCATCCTTCAGAGCTGAAACCTTAGACTCTTGACTTCTTTGTTTCTGCGGTGGCTGCCGTGCCTTTTTTCTCTTTTTCTTTAACTTCTTAATCATTTTTACGATTTTGTATTTTTTTTAAACTTCCAGTATATAAAATTATATTTACAACTCATTATTTACAGCTAAAGCCTTAACCCTGTAAAAGTGTGCGTTTCTGAGCATGTGTTTGTTCGCGTATTTTATCTCTTTATTGTATCTTCCTAAATAAATTCTTTTTCAGTTATTTTTACAGTTTAAATAAGTCGACCAATGCTTAATTCTAATTTAACGTCTAGAAAGGGGGAACCGTTTAAAATACCCTAAAATTCTCGAAACTGTCATTCTTCCAATACACCTATCTCCACAAATCAAGGAGTTCCTCCCTCATTAATATACTTTCACGAGGTATATACTACTTAGGCAAATCTATCCTCCCACGTCTTCATAAACAAAAACTAACCTTTTAACATTAACCTTTTATCTTATAATAAGTTATAATTATTGGATCCTTTAGGCTTAAAATAAAAGAAAAGTATTGTTCTTGTTTTGTCATTCCCTATTCGAACATCACAATGCGAACAATGTCTCCATCCCAACTTAAAATTCAGTCGCACCTTACCTTAGTATCGTAATGCTCCGAGCAGATGTGGAGCAGCTGCTGGATCTTTAGGACGTTCCCGGTGCCCGCGTAGGCGCACACTTCCACCAGCGTGGCCGCCATGCTTCCGAAGGGTTCCGGAATGGCCCGCACGCTTTCGATTATTACTTCCGCCTCCTCTTGTCTACCTAAAAATAGTAAAAAAAACATTATAAGCATAAACAATTATAAAGTCTGCAGTTGTAAAATTTACATAAAAGAAAGAATACAAAACATTTTCGATTTTTAACTTTGGGCTTTTAACTTGTAAAATATGACGTGAAAAACTAACTCTAATGCGTCTTGAAATTAGTTTCTATTCTACCTATTCTTAAAATCTTCATTGAGGAGTAATAACTCTGAAAAATCACCACATCAGGAGTGAAGTTAAAAAAGGTGTGACAAATTCCCCTTCCCTTTACACAAAAAATCACGAAGAGTACAAAATAAAACATGTGAACAAGGATTGACCACAGTTTATGTGTGAAATTAACCAAAAACGCATATATATTTTGGAAATGTTTTTTTTTAGTTTTTAGAAGATAGGGTGAGTCAGGGGTAACGTAAGGGGGTGGGCCACATATGAGCATCTTAGGACGGAAGTCTTTATGAGTTGGCCACATCCGCCATCACCCTCTTTCTTCCCTTGGGCACCAATGATCAGTGTACACTTTTCCGATACTGTTTCTTCTTTTTTAGGCGCTTTTTCTCATCTGCATTTTTTTATCTTCCATTATAATAATTTTCTAAATATGAATAAAAAATATAAAGTTAAAATTTCAGGAATGTGCTACCAATACAAAAATAATGTTTTTTTTTTAAATTAATAAAATAAGATATTTTGTAAGGGTTTGCGCTCCCTCCCAACTTGGTATTGGTATATTTCTTTTGGTTTTATATTGATTCCTAAGGTTTGCTGATGCCTCTGTTAAAAAATAAAATTTAAATGCAGACAGTAGGTTTATTTGTGCTTTAAAATTTTGTTATGTAATTTTTCGAATATAATCTATTAAAATAAAAAAAAATTGACAGACAAAAAACCCTGAAAATAATAATTTTAACACTTCCCTACTTGCATTCATAAGGCGCTGTTTTGTTGGAACACTACCACTACCACAACAGGAATTGTTGCTAAAACAAACGTTTACCCAGATAAATTAGCAGCGCTATACCCAACGCCAGAATCCAAAACAAATTATTCTGATATTAGCTTCCTGACTAAACTGTCATTTCATAAGGCGTTGTATTGTTAAAACATCAACACAACAAGAGTTGTTGCAAAAATAAACGATTACCCAGATAAATTAGCGCTATACCCAACGCCAGAAAC
Organism: Microlaimidae sp. YZB2_3; assembly: GCA_030248175.1. Classification (NCBI taxonomy): domain Eukaryota; kingdom Metazoa; phylum Nematoda; class Chromadorea; order Desmodorida; family Microlaimidae; species Microlaimidae sp. YZB2_3. Next base: position 563 of record JASAMX010010820.1, on the reverse strand, counting down.
CTCATGTTCGTGTCTTTTAGCTGCACTTCGGTCTTATCCACCAAGATCGCCCACATTTCATTGCAAATATCGGCGTCACCCGTTCCAACACCAATCAAGCCTAAGGACAAGCCTGTTAGTCCCAAAACCTAAAAAACCTTGAGTTTATTTACCAAAACGCCAGGCCGAATATTCCGATTAATATCGCAAAGAAATTCCTTATAACGATCGATTCTTACAACTGCCCACTGGGCTCAAAACCTAAAAAAACCGTTGTCACCCGTTCCAACACCAATCAAGCCTAAGGACAATCTTGTTAGACCCAAAACCTAAAAAACCGTGAGTTTATTTTCCAAAACGCAAGGCCAAATATTCCGATTAATATCGCAAAGAAATTCCTTATAACGATCGATTCTTACAACTGCCAATCATAGGTCACCGACCTTCGACGGCTTAGGGGGGGGTCCACACCCCGGGGTGTTTTGGTTTTTGACCTCTAGGGGGGGTCACACCCCGGGGTGTTTTTTCTGAAAAAAAACACCCCGGGGTGGTTGGGTTAGGGACAAGTACGTAACTGAACCAAG
>JASAMX010010817.1:0-37189 GCA_030248175.1 Microlaimidae sp. YZB2_3 | reverse complement strand
ATTTTCAGACCGTGCACAGGTCTGCTACATGTTATTTTTATGAATAAACTTTAAATTTAGTCACTTATAAAAATTAATAAAAACATTTTCAGGGAAAAAGCAAAAAAGAAAATATATTAAAATACCACACTTTTCTAACAGAAATTATGTCCAAATAGAAATAATTGACAACAAAATTAGGCATAGGTGGGCAGGGGGGGGGTTGGGGGGGTTATACCCCCCAAAATTTTGGATATTGCTGACACCCCCCCCTAAATTCGGGGTACCTGGGGACACCCCCCCCAAATTCGCCTCCCAGAGAAAAATTTTTAAGTGTTATAAAATGACTAAAAAAAAATTTTCCGCGCTTCTCGCGGAGAGTTAATTGTTAATTGACAATTTATCATAGTTTTTCGATTACAAATCGATTATCCGGTTCAGTAGTTAAGGTATACAGTTTAATAAAACTACTATAAACACTTATCCTTTAATTAACGTTTTAAACACATGTTTTAAATGTGTAGGTATAAGAAACCTTAAATTTTGTAATAAGTATCACCTGGAATTTAAATTTCAAGTGTATTTTAGCGCCTTAAATTAAAAATTTTCTCCCCTGGGGGGCATTCTGCCCCCCTGAACCCCCCTGACAAGGGGCTCTGCCCCTTAACCCCGCTGGGGGGCTCTCGCCCCCAGACCCCCCATGTCTGGGGGCAGGGACATAGCCAGAGTTTCATTTTTTTGGGGGGGGGGGGGGCGGATTTTAGTACAAAAATTTTTGCCAACCTTTTTTAGTCTTCCCATTTAGTATTAATCTAAACAGTGTTTAAATACACTTTTTAGGCTTAAATAGGCTGTTTTAATACTTATAAAATCAATATTAGACCTAAAAACACTTAAAAATAATTGGGGTGTTCTTTTTTTTTTTTCTTTTTTAACTTTTTTCTTGTTTTATGTTTATTGTGTTAAAAGACATTTTTAGGCAGCACGGAAATATTGGGTACCCCCCCTAAAAAATTTTGGCCTTCCACCAAGGGGTGGACCCCCTCCTAGCGGACCCAACCAAAAACACCTATGTGTGCCAGGGACGTAGCCAGAGTTGACCCCGCTGGGGGCTCTTGCCCCCAGACCCCCCATATCTGTGGGCAGGGATGTAGCCAGAGTTTCATTTTGAGGGGAGGGGGATTGTAGTACAAAAAAAAATTTTGGGGCGGGGGGCAGAGCCCCCCCTCCCCCCAAATTTGGGGGGGGGCGGAGCCCCCTTAATTTTTGAAAACGTTAAAAAAGCAGGGATAAACGTAGATAAAGTTGTATAATACACTGTTTTTGGCCTAATAACCTATTATCTAATGTTTTTAGCGGTAAAAACATGTTTTCTTAGTTAAAAATTACATAAGCACACATTGGCAGAGCCTGGATTTTACAAAAAAGGAGTTTAGAGACGTTAGTTTCACACCCCTTGGTTAAACCCACATTGTAAACCAAAGCACATGAGCAGCATCTCGGCTCCATGTCTTCTAGGGTACCTACCTATATGAAAAAAATCGGAGCCAATGCTATAGGCGGCAGGAAAATTTAGGAGGGGGGAGGTACATAAATCAAATCAACCATCAACCAATATGATTGTTTGTTTTGCTTTCTGTGTAGTACTTAGTACTTATTACTTATAAAAATTATTGTACTAACTAACTTTGAAATAACATTAGCATCAGGCAACATAAATAACGAAATATATATGTATGTATACTATAGAAAGTGACCGCTGAGCAAAACGAAGCGGAACAAATTTTTGGTTTTTGGGGGTCCATTGGGGTACTAAAATTGTTTTAAAGTTTGACGCCAAGCGATTAGCGAGGCGCTAGAAAATTTTGAATTTTTAGCCTCTAAAAACCCCCAAATTTTACTATCTGGCGACAATTTTGGGGGGGGGGCGCCCCCCCCCCCCCCCCGCCCAACCACTATCCTTATTTTTCCTCCTGTCTGACCGTTTTTTGGGGGGGGGGGCCCGCCCCTTCCCCCTTCTGGCTACGTCCCTGGGATCAGCAATCAAGTAAACTGTAAATTGGAATAATAACTGCCCACTGATATAATTTTCGCATAAATCTTTTTTAATGTATGGGAAAGTTTGCTTATTTATGAAAGTGTATTTTGAAATATTGTAAATGGCTAAAGTCATTCCCTCCATTCCACTTTATTTTAAATCTTTTAGAATTTAAAAGTCGGACACAAATCAACTTTTATTTAAAAAGTTTATTTTCCTAAGAAGTTTAATAAGTTATTAATAATTAAAAAAAATTGTTTTGAGACAAGGTTCTTTGTTCACAAATATGTTTGGTGCAATTTGTTTTAGGGATATGAAGTTATTTTTGTACCTACAGATATTGCTGATCTGATCATTTGTTTTACCCGTTTCTGTAAGATTTGACCCTGATGATATCCTAAAGTGTATATCTCAGGGACGTACCCAGAGTTTCATTTTTTTGTTGGGGGGCGGATTGTAGTACAAAAAAATTTTTGGCCCCCCCCCCCAAATAATTTTTGAAAACGTTAAAAAAGCAGGGATAAACATAGAGAAAGCTGTATAATACACTGTTTTTGGCCAAATAACCTATTATCTAATGTTTTTAGTTTTAAAAACATGTTTTCTTAGTTAAAAATTACAAAAATTAAAAATTACAAGGGGGGGATAGGTAGATGGGTAGACAATTTACCCCTGACCCCCCGCTAGATTCTGAAATCTGACCCCCCTTCCCTCTCGAGAAAATTTTAAACAAAAATTCATATTTTTACACCCTTTTTATACCTAAATATCGCTTTTTATTCAATAAAATGTAGTATTATCTTATAAAAAAAACTATTATTAAACATTTAATGGTTTAAAAGTATTTTGATTTGGAAATTGGACCCCACCTGACCCCCCTCTAAGTTTCAAAATCTTCCACCCCAGGTCGACCCCCCCCCTAGAAAGCTAGGGGGGGTTCGACCCCCCTAGGACCCCCCTCTGGATTTTGAAATGTCATTTACCCATGTAAACACCCCCTAGCTTTTTGGCCGTGTTCATCTATCACCTCTCCTAAAATTTGATCCCCCTTATACCCCCCAAAATCGGAGAGGCTGCCCATCTAAGCCTATGAGCGAGCACTATTAAAAAAATTCTTAACAGCATAAAATGTACCTTCAAAAAAGGTCATTTTTTGGCTTTAAAACACCGTTTATTTTCTTTAAGGGTAGTTTAATCACTTTTTAATGCAAAAATTTGAGATCGCAAGGTCACAATTGACATAGAAACATGTTTTTTTATTGGCGCAAGGAAGTTGGTATGTTTTTCTGGCGTGTTTTTGCAGGTTTTTGCATCTTTTCAGCGTGTTTTTGAAACTTCCACACGTTTATGGGTTAACACTCAATTTTTGATTAAATAAAACACAGAAATGCAAATATATCAGCCTATTTACACATAAAACATTTTTTAGTTTATTTTGATTGTAATTGTGTTATTTTACAGCTTGTTTCTGGCATGTTTTTGCATGTTATGAAAGTTTCACACGTTTATAGGTCAACAATTGAATTTTAGTCATATAAAACACTTAAATGCGGATATAATAATCTATTTAAACACAAAGTAATTCAATTTTTAGTTCAATTGGATTTTAAATCTATTATTTCACAGCTTAATTTTTGCATGTTTTTGAAGTTATAGAATTTATTTAAATATTTATATAAAAATTTATAATAAAACAATAAAAACAAATATTGCAGCATATTTTTGCAAGGAACATATTATACAAATAATTTTCTTGTTTAGTTTAATTTACAAGTATTTAGTTTAATGTACAATAACCATTGCTAGCACGTTTTCAACATGTTTTACTTACTCAACTTTAGACGCTTGATTTGTATGTGTATTTTAAAATTATAACGGTTAATATCATTATCAAGCGCCACCATAAGGGTCTATTAAAAAACATCTCAAATATTTTAGTTTCAATCAGTTTATGCTTTTTCTTGGGTAACTATTGTGCAAAAAAAATAAATAAAAGCATAGATCTTATATTGTGTTGTGCAAGTTTCCTGTGTTGGATTTTGCTTGAAAATTGAATTCTTGTGGAAAAAAGTGTTTATATTAGAGATATTTCCATAGATGAACACGGTCAAAAAGCTAGGGGGGTGTTTAGCCTGGGATAAATGACATTTCAAAATCTAGAACCGGTCAAACCCCCCTAGATTTCTAGAGGGATTTGACCTGGGGTGGAAGATTTTGAAACCTAGAAGGGGGTTAGGTGCATACATGGGCAAGTTGGTCCGGAGTGGGGGGGGGTTAAACCCCAAATTAGGGGGGGGTTAAAATCCGAGAAACGCTAAATACCCATATCGTTCTTTTTCTGGAGTGCATTTTACCCATATCGTTTTTTGATTTTAAAGGAAAAATAGGTAAAAAACGCTAATTTTAGGTCAAAAAGCCCTTTTTATTGCATTTTTGAGCTTTTTATTGTTTAAAACATTCATTTTGACCTCAAAACTTAAGTTTGGAGGAAGTTAGAAGTCATTTTGAAGACATTTTTTTCTTCATTTTTCCAAAATTCGGGGGGGGGGGGGTTAACTTTTTCTCCCCCCCCCACTTTTGAGTGGGGGGGGTTAAACCCCTCTTCTCAGAATTTGGGGGGAGGGGGTTAACCCCCCCAACCCTCCCCTGTGCCCATATATGGTTAGGTGGGGTCCAATTTCTGAAGCAAAATACTTTTAAACCATTAAAGGTTTAGTAATAGTTTTTATAAGATAATACTACATTTTATTGAATAAAAAGGGTGTAAAAACATGAATGTGTTAAAAATTTGCCAAAATTTCGAGGCTGGGGGAGAAGGTTGGACCCCACCCTGACCTGACCCTATCCCTCCCGTAGTTTAGTGGCGTTCCTAGGGGGGCGCGGGGGGGGGGGGCGGCCGCCTTCCCCAAAATCCGGCGAAGCCTGATTTTTTTGTGAGGGGAGACCCTTACGTTTTTTTGAATTTTGGGAGAGAAAATTTTTTTCTTTATTAATACAAAAATTTTCCTGGTGCCTTTTAAAAGCATATTAAATAGTCAAAAAACCAAATTTCCCATGCTTTGCGGGTAGTTTAAATTGACAATTTATCTTAGTTTTTCAATTTCAAATCAATTTTGCCGCTCAATAGTTAAGGCATACATGTTAAATAAAACTACTATAAACACTATTAATCTTTTATTAACGTTTTAAACACATGTTTTAAATGGATATTAATAAAAAAACCTTAAATTTTGTTTTAATTATATCTGGAATTAAAATTTCTAGTGTATTTTAGCGTCTTAAATTAAAAATTTCCCCCCGGGGAGCATTCTGCCCCCCGGACCCCCTGACAAGGGGCTCTGCCCCTTGACCCCGCTGTGGGGCTCTCGCCCCCCAGACCCCCATTTCTGGGGGGCTGCCACCCCCCAGACCCCCCCTAGGGTTAGTATGTACCCCCCAGACCGCCCCTCCCAAAATGAAATCCTGGGCATGCCACTGCCATAGTTCATCTGTGGATGTTTCTAGAACCAGAGCTCCGCAGAGGCCCTGGAGCTCTGCGGTAATAAATTTTGTGAATAAGTAAAGAGTAATTTCATAGAATATTTTTTTCAAAAATTTTTTGTAAACTAAATTTTTGTAAAACTTATTAAAAATTATATAAATTCGGATAGATTAATTTGAAAATATATCAAATCGCTCATTTAAAAGGTGGAGCTCTGAAGGTCTCTCAGTTTTAAATTGCAGGAGCTACAAAGTATGATATTAGTTTGTAGGTAAATTACTAGTTTACTAGTACCGGCTGGCTTTAGTAATGATTATTATAATTTATTGGGTTTACTGTTCACGGTTTTACAATGGTAAACACTGAAGTTTTTGTTCTATTAAGATATTTTTTGTGCAACATGTTCTAAATTACTATGGTTTTGTTTACTACATGCAGACCTGTGCACTGCCCCCCAGGGGTTTAAACGGGGGGGGGGCAACTTTTTTGAAATGGGGGGCAATAAAACGGGGAGGGGCAAGCAGGGGGAAAAAAGAAGAAAAAAAGAGAAAAAAAGAGAAAAAAAAGGAAAAGAGAAAAAAGGGACAAAAAAAGCGAAAATAAGGTAAAATTAGGTCTAAAATGGCTTAAAATACATTGAAATAGGCTAAAAACTGCGAAAAAATTGCGATGATGGTGTCATCATAGGTCAAAACTGGCGTCATAAGTTTAGGGTCCTTTTTCATTTTTTGGCGGGGGGGGCAATAAAACGGGGGGGCAAACATACATGGCAAGTTGGCCCGGAGTAGGGGGGGTTAAACAAACCCCAAATTAGGGGGGGTTAAAATCCGAGAAACGCAAAATACCCATATCGTTTTTTTTCTGGAGTGCATTTTACCCATATTGTTTTTTGATTTTGAAGGAAAAATAGGTAAAAAACGCTAATTTTAGGTCAAAAAGCCCTTTTTATAGCATTTTTGAGCTTTTTATTGCTTAAAACATTCATTTTGACTTCCAAACTTAAGTTTGGGGGCAGATAGAAGTGATTTTAAAGACATTTTTTTCTTCATTTTTCCAAAATTGGGGGGGGGGTTAACTTTTTCTCCCCCAACACTTCTGAGTGGGGGGGGGAGTTAAACCCCCCTTCTCAGAATTTGGGAGGGGGAAGTTAACCCTCCCAACCCCCCCCCCGTGCCCATGTATGGGGGCAAATCCTCCAATAAAACGGGGGGGGGGGGCATTTTCAGACCGTGCACAGGTCTGCTACATGTTATTTTTATGAATAAACTTTAAATTTAGTCACTTATAAAAATTAATAAAAACATTTTCAGGGAAAAAGCAAAGAAAATATATTAAAATACCACACTTTTAACAAAATTATGTGCAAATAGAAATAATTGACAACAAAATTAAGCATAGGTGGGCAGGGGGTTGGGTTGGGGGGGGTTATACCCCCCCAAAATTTTGGATATTGCTGAAACCCCCCCTAAATTTGGGGTACCCGGGGACACCCCCCCAAATTCGCCTCCCAGAGAAAAAATTTTAAGTGTTATAAAATGACTAAAAAAAATTTTCTGCACTTCGCGCGGAGAGTTAATTGACAATTTATCTTAGTTTTTCAATTACAAATCGATTATTCCGTTCGGTAGTTAAGGTATACAGTTTAATAAAACTACTATAAACACTATTATCCTTTAATTAACGTTTTAAACACATGTTTTAAATGTGTAGGTATAAGAAACCTTAAATTTTGTAATAAGTATCATCTGGAATTAAAATTTCAAGTGTATTTTAACGCCTTAAATTAAAAATTTTCTCCCCCGGGGGGCATTCTGCCCCCCGGCACCCCCCTGACCTGGGGCTCGGCCCCTTGACCCCGCTGGGGGCTCTCGCCCCCCAGACCAGTCATATCTGGGGGGCTGCCGCCCCCCAGACCCCCCTTCAGGGTTAGTAGGGCCCCCAGACCGCCCCCCGAAATGAAATCCTGGGCACGCCACTGCAAAAGGGGGTCTGTCTATCCCAAAATTTTTTCTTTGCCAACCTAAAAGAGGTGTCTAGACCCCTCCTGGCTACGCCCATTTATGTATATAATCTAGACAATAATATTATTATTCTATTATTACGTAATTATTAAAAAAAACTATGATTTCTAATCTAATTATAAGAATATATAAAGACATTATTAATAAAAGAATTAAAAAATACAATTTGTAAGTTGCAATAAGGTCTTATTTTAATTTTACACAGTTTTAAAGCATTTATAAGCTTGTTTTATGTTTTTTACGTGTTTTAAGCCCATTTTAAGGCAGCACGGAAATATTGGGTACACCCCCCTCAAAATTTGGGTCTTGCCGGACACCCCCCCTAAAATTTGACCCCCCTCCCAAAATCCGAGAGGCTGCCCACCTATGAAATTAAGTGATCACAAACAAATCAATCCATACAAAAATCATATCAGGATCAGCCAGGGATGTAGCCAGAGTTTCATTTGTGGGGGGGCGGATTGTAGTACAAAAAAAAATTTCGGTGGGGGGGGGGGCGGCGGGCGGAGCCCCCCCCCTTAATTTTTGAAAACGTTAAAAAAGTAGGGATAAACGTAGATAAAGCTGTATAATACACTGTTTTTGGCCTAATAACTTATTATCTAATGTTTTTAGCGGTAAAAAATGTTTTCTTAGTTAAAAATTACATAAGCACACATTGGCATTGGCAGAGCCTGGATTTTACAAAAAAGGAATTTAAAGACATTAGTTTCAGACCCCTTGGCTAAACCCAAGTTGTAAACCAAAGCACATGAGCAGCATCTCCGCTCCATGTTTTCTAGGGTACCTACCTATATGAAAAAAATCCGAGCCAATGCTATAGGCGGCAGGAAAATTTAGGAGGGGAGAGGTACATAAATTAACCAATATGATTGTTTGTTTTGCTTTCTGTGTAGTACTTAGTACTTATTACTTATAAAAATTATTGTACTAACTTTGAAATAACATTAGCATCAGGCAACATAAATAACGAAATATATATGTATGTATACTATAGAAAGTGACCGCTGAGCAAAACGAAGCGGAACAAATTTTTGGTTTTTGGGGGTCCATTGGGGTACTAAAATTGTTTTAAAGTTTGACGCCAAGCGATTAGCGAGGCGCTAGAAAATTTTGAATTTTTAGCCTCTAAAAACCCCCAAATTTTACTATCTGGCGACATTTTTGGGGGGGGGCGCCCCCCCCCCCTCCGCCCAACCACTATCCTTATTTTTCCTCCTGTCTGACCGTTTTTTGGGGGGGGGGGGCCCGCCCCTTCCCCCTTCTGGCTACGTCCCTGGGATCAGCAATCAAGTAAACTGTAAATTGGAATAATAACTGCCCACTGATATAATTTTCGCATAAATCTTTTTTAATGTATGGGAAAGTTTGCTTATTTATGAAAGTGTATTTTGAAATATTGTAAATGGCTAAAGTCATTCCCTCCATTCCACTTTATTTTAAATCTTTTAGAATTTAAAAGTCGGACACAAATCAACTTTTATTTAAAAAGTTTATTTTCCTAAGAAGTTTAATAAGTTATTAATAATTAAAAAAAATTGTTTTGAGACAAGGTTCTTTGTTCACAAATATGTTTGGTGCAATTTGTTTTAGGGATATGAAGTTATTTTTGTACCTACAGATATTGCTGATCTGATCATTTGTTTTACCCGTTTCTGTAAGATTTGACCCTGATGATATCCTAAAGTGTATATCTCAGGGACGTACCCAGAGTTTCATTTTTTTGTTGGGGGGCGGATTGTAGTACAAAAAAATTTTTGGGCCCCCCCCCAAATAATTTTTGAAAACGTTAAAAAAGCAGGGATAAACATAGAGAAAGCTGTATAATACACTGTTTTTGGCCAAATAACCTATTATCTAATGTTTTTAGTTTTAAAAACATGTTTTCTTAGTTAAAAATTACATTAGCACACATTGCCAGAGCCTGGATTTCACAAAAAAGGAATTTAGAGACCTTTCAGACCCCCTTGGATACACCCACATTGTAAACCAAAGCAAATGAGCAGCATCTCAACTCCATGTTTTTTAGGGTATCTACCTTTACCTACCTATATGAAAAAAATCTGAGCCAATGCTATAGGCGGTTGGAAAGTTTAGGAGGGGGAGGTACATAAATCAACCAATATGATTGTTTGTTTTGCTTTTTGTGTAGTACTTATTACTTATAAAAAATATTGTACTAACCTTGAAATAACATTAGCATTAGGCAAGATTAGCGAGATATATGCATAGGTGTTTTTGGTCGGGTCCGCTAGGGGGGGTCCACCCCCGGGTGGAAGGCCAAAATTTTTTAGGGGGGGGTCCGGACCCCCCTGGCTTTTTAGGGGGGGGGGTCGACCCCGGGTGCAAGATTTCAAATTTAGGTGGGGGTCAGGGGGGTCTAATTTTTCAGCAAAATTTTTTAAACTCAATAATTTAAGTGTTTACTAAAAACCCCCAAATTTTACTATCTGGCGACCATTTTGGGGGGGGTCGGCCGCCCCCTGGTTACGTCCCTGGTATATTGTGTTGCTGATTTTGAAACCAGACTATTTTCCCCAGGTTGTCTTGTATTGGTAATCAAAAGGATAGTGTGACATTCAAAATTAGATACATTACACATACCCATGTTGTTACATACACCGCACGCACAGCACATAATATTAAAAAAAACTTCAGTGACATAATGATTTTGTTTGAGAGTACCTGACTTAAATTCGGCCACCAACTGTTACTTTTTTTATGCGCAAAAAATATGAAAGAAACTACATATGGCTAGATAAATGGTAATGTCCTCTATGTAGCCATATTAGGCAGTTCATTTCATAACTATGCGCATAACAAATAAATATCTTGATAAATACTGCATTAAATCATGAAATAAACACATTAAACTGATGCTTATGCAGACCTGTGCACGGTCTGAAAATGCCCCCCCCCCCGTTTTATTGGAGGATTTGCCCCCCCCCCCCGTTTTATTGCCCCCCCCCCCCGCCAAAAAATGAAAAAGTACCCTAAAAATATGACGCCATTTTTGACCTATGATGACGCCATCATCGCGAATTTTTTGCAGTTTTTAGCCTATTTCAATGTATTTTAAGCCATTTTAGACCTATTTTTACCTTATTTCCGCTTTTTTTTGTCCCTTTTTTCCCTTCTTTTTTTCTCTTTTTCTCTATTTTCTTTTTCCCCTGCTTGCCCCCCCGTTTTATTGCCCCCCCTGTTTCAAAAAAGTTGCCCCCCCTGCCCCCCCGTTCTGGAATTGCCCCCGCCCCCGTTTTAACCCTGGGGGGCAGTGCACAGGTTTGCTTATGGCATTCTACAAAATATGTAACAGGTTTTAAAAGTTGGTTTTCTATATTTAAAAAAATAATATCTTCCGGGTTTTTGGTTTGCCTGATTGAATTTTTGAATGTGCTATTTTGCTTATTTTAAAGGGCATTATCATCTCCAAATCATTTGTTTAGAGTAATTGGTTATATTTCAATATAATACAATCTGTTTGCGCTTATAAAAATCATTAATTGAAAAATTATTTTATGGTTTCTAAATACACCTTAAAACAGTGAGATTTTTTGTCCATGGTTTCAATTTAATTAATTACAAAATTAAACTTCCCACGCATTTGAATAAGAAAAATACGAGGCAGTGCATTTAAAACCGTATTAAAATTTAGAATGTAAACAAATTATATTAAATTCACTCTTAAATTCTGTACTTGTTTATATTATGCAGAAGCCATTTGTGGTCAAAAATTGTTCTGAATTATATTTATAAGCATTTTGAATCTATAAATTTATATGCATTTTAATTTATTGAAAATTACCTCTCAATTCGTTAAAAATTCAACTTTCATGAATTTTGCTTACACTTTCCCTTTGATTTTATCTATAAGCCACAATAAAAGCAACAAACAGGCAATCCAGAACAAAAAAACTTAAATGAACAGAGAATTGTTTGCATGAATTATTTCAAGTTATGATAAAGATTTTTTTAATTTGATCATTAAAAAGTTTTAAAACAGTATTAAAATTACATTTAAATAGCCTACAATATTGGGTACAGACGAAATCAATATTGCATCAACACAATCAATAAGTCCTGTTGCCATGGATACAAATTTTTTATTACACCAAGTAAAAAACTAAGAAAACCAATTTAAATCTTTCCCCATTTTTAAATTTGTTAAGTTTTTAGCCATAGGCATAATGCATTTACTAAGTATTTATGCAAACTTATTAAAAAGCACTATTTTCATACGTTATTTTTTAAAGCAGACCGGTGCCGTGGAAAAAATTAAACTGAAATACAAACAACCGGTCGGTCCTAAGAAAAATGCGCTATGAAATTTACTTTTTACGAACACAAAAATTACTTATTCAGTTTTCAACCTTATAAAGTAGTTTAAAATCAAAAAAATATTCGAAACTTTAAGCCTATTTTTCTTTCTTTTTTTTACTAATTATTTACTTATCGAAAACTACTAAACAATGTTCAAAACATGATATTAATAAAATTAATTCGTTTTACTAAAATTTTGAAAAACTTTTGATTCCAACAACATTAATATTAATTTCTTATCACAGCAAGCAAAAATTATTTTTCAGCCCCAGTAATATTTTACGAATCTATATGTTTTACTCTAATTTATTAAAATTCCCAAAAACTTAAGTATCAGTTAATAAGATTAAATTTTTTTACATTTGAATTTATATGCTACTATTAAAACATTTTTTTATTTTTTAAATAACAAAATATAAATGTTTTACTCCTTGTTTGACGCCTCTTTTCTATTTTCTCAAAGGGTTACGGTAATTGTGACAATAATACCCTTGTCAAAAAAACCCGGAAGATTTTTTTTTAAATATTGAACAAAATACCAAAATAAGTATATAAACATAAAGAATTTGCGATTTCTCCCCCTTCCTCTCGTTTCTCTGCTGCCCCCCCCCCCGCGAAAAGGAGAAGCCCCCAAATATGCGCCTTTTTTACCTATGATGACGCCATCATCTGTGAATTTTTTGCAGTTTTTACCTAAATATTTTAACTTATTTTACTGTAGACCATTTTCTTTTTTCCCCTTTTTTTGTCCCTTTTTTTCCCTTTTCCCTTCTTCTTTTTCTCCTTTTTTCTCCCTTTTTTCTCTTTTTGTTTCTTTCCCCCCTGCTGCCCCCCCCCGTTTCAAAAAAGTCCCCCCCGCGCCCCCCCCGTTTTCCCCGAGGGGGGGGGGGGTGGGGGGGGGGGAGTGCACATGTCTGTAAACATAAAGAATTTGATCTGTGAATTACAAAAATATACTTATTTTCTGTAGAACTTGTGTATGTTTCGAGATATTTGTGTTTTTAGACGGTCCGTCAGTCGGGCTTTTACCCTATTGATTTCCGTCCGTTCGTCCGAGTGGTCTGGCTTTTACCCGTACCCCATAAATTGTACATACCAAAAATAGGTCATTTTTGGGCTTAAATGGGCTCATAACTTTTTACAGAGAACTTAAATCGAAAAAATAACCTCAAAATTGAGGTCCGTAGGATTCCCATACGCGTCCCAAAATTCGATTTGACCGAACCTCAAGTAAAATACACTTATAAAACATCTTCATACCCTAAATTGAACCCGTAGACTTGATTTTTGTGGTTATTTTTGAGATTTGAGCTTTTCATTAAAAGTTATAAGCCGATTTATACCCAAAAATTGCTCTATTTTGGCATGTACAATTTATGTTATTGAGAAATTTTTTTTATTAAGTGTTTAATCAAATTAAAATTATTTTTTTCGTATTACCGAGTGTCTTGCAATTACAAATATACTTTTATTTTTTTTATGGTAACAACCAATTTTTTATAAAAACCGTTCAAATGCCCATTAAATTTTAGCTGTAAAGAAATTCACATTTTTGAAAAACAACTTATTTTAAAAAAATCAATTATATTACAAATTTGTTTGATTTTTAGGTTTTGCTTAGGCTTAGGAACAATAAATTGGAAAAAAACTAAGTTTAACTTAGCGTTTAAAGCCAAAAAAATTTGTTGTCCATGTTTTTGGTGGTCCATGTATTTTGTATGTATGAATTTTTAATTTTGTATGAATTTTTAATTTTTTTGAAAATTTTTAAGTTCTTTAGACTTCTAGCATTGTTAAAACATAGTTTTTAATTTAATTTGCGTGTTTACAATTTTTTTTATTATAATTATAAATTGCATATTCTGAAAAAGGTCATTTTTTGGGTATAATTTAGTTCATAACTCTTTTCGATAAGGCCAAATTTTAAAAATAACCATCAAAACGAAGACTTCATGTTTGATTTAGTGCACAAAGATGTTTTATATGTGTATTTTACCTAAGGATCGGTCAAATTGAATTTTGGGACGCGTATGGGAATCGTACCATTGAGGTCTACTAGTTTGAATTGGGGTATAAGGATGTTTCACGTGCGTATTTTACTTTTCGATCAGCCAAATCGGTAATTGGTACACGTATGGCCATGGGTCCTGTACCGTGTGAGAATCGTACCCTGTGAATGTTCACAAGGAGGGTATTGTTAAACTAAAATTACAAAATTCAAGAACAAAGCATTGAGTTTGTGCCGCAAATTTTAAATTATGAAATGTAAATGTCAGAAACTAAAGGGGTTTATTTATTGGCATGACATAAAAATTCTTTTCAAATTGTAAACGACTAATAATGAAATCTTAAAAAAACACTCCAAAAATTAACTATAAGGAATATATACAGACCTGTGCACGGTCTGGAAATGCCCCCCCCGTTTTATTGGAGGATTTGCCCCCCCCCCGCCAAAAAATGAAAAAGTACTACACCTATTTTTACCTTATTTTCGCTTTTTTTGTCTTTTTTTCCCTTTTCCCTTCTTTTTTCTCTTTTTTTCTCCATTTTTTCTTTTTTTTTCTTTTCCCCCTGCTTGCCCCCTTCCGTTTTATTGCCCCCCCCCGTTTCAAAAAAGTTGAGCCCCGTGCCCCCCTATTTTGGAATTGCCCCTCCGTTTTAATCACGGAGGGGGGCAAAGCACAGGTATATTGTTTTTTTTTTAAATTTTGCCTAGATTGGGGAAAATACAAAAAAAATATTGCATATGAAAAATAAAAATATATACCAACCACTTTCGCACTTTGTCGATCGAATTTATAATTCTTTTGATTTCATCTTTAGCTCTATTTCTAGTTTCAGCTCTTAGAGATCTTGAAAACATTATTTAAATTTGCTAACAAACAATATATTTGCATCAGAGTTGCAAACCTGCCTCAGCCTCACTCACTTAACCATTGATTCGCTCATTTTTTTTCTTTGATATTCTTTTTAATTTGATTAAACTGTCCATGTTTAGTACTAGACCATAGATATTTTTTAAAGACACCTGCACCTGTGCCATAGATGGTAAGAATTGTAGGTCATTAAAGGGTTCCCGTTTCGTCTTTTACATCTCGTCCTTCAACATCTCGTCTTCCACAACTCGTCTTCGGAAAAACTTGTCTTTTAAGGTTTCTCCAGACAGTTTTCTTAAGTATGGAAAATCGCGATTTTTGGCATACGAGATCTTGTGAAATACAGTAATATTTCACAAAAAAATTTATATGAGTGTTAAAAAGGCAGAAATATCACGATTATAAAGTGAACATTCATTATATTATTGTAAGTAATTGAAATAATTGATATTAAAAATCAAATTGCAATGAAATTTTTTTAAAACCCTTAAAAATATTTACTGCACACTATTTATTAAAAAAATACTTCCAATAGAGAGACACCGTTACCCTTTTTCACGTACGTAAAAATTAATAGAAGAAGATTTTATTTCTAGCATAAGAAAACAAAAAGAACAGTTAGTGTAAAATATGAAAATGCAACCCAGTTAGGTTACAAATTCCAAAAACACAATAAAATACAAAAGAAGAATAATCACTACAGAAGTCCTGGCTTGCTAGAAATTAATGACTAAAGGCTTGTCATAAACAAAGCTCTTCATTTAGTCATTTCACTACCAAGAAGATTTTTAGGAGGTTTATAATCTTAGAGATTTTTTGAAATGAGATAATGATTTGGCGCTTACTTGGCTGTTATTTAACGAGTTCCATTTCTGAGGGACTCTATTAAAGAAATTAAACTTTCTACAATTCACACCAGTATGTTGGATTTTTATTCTTTTTGAATGACCTCTAATATAATTTGTATTAAAAACAAAGTATTTGTTGGAATTTAAGTTTACAAGACCATTAATGATTTTATATGTTTCAATCATATCTGTTATTTCTCTACGTTTTTCCAAAGTTTCAATACCAAGTATACGCAGTCTGCTTTCATAGTCAGTATCTTTTAAGTTACATATTTTAAAAACTCTTTTTGTAAATGATCTTTGTACTTTTTCCAGTAAATATTTATCTTTCACCATATAAGGGTTCCACACAGCACTTCCATATTCCACAGTTGGGCGTACAAAACTCTTATATGCAGAAAGATAATTTTTAATGGATTTTGATTTGAAACATCTAAAAATTAAGTTGGATGTTTTCATCGCTTTTGCAGCTATTTTTTCACAGTGATATGAAAACTTTAAGTCTTTACTCACATAAATTCCTAAGGTAATTTCTTGTTATTTAAGTAATAATCCATCTGATTTTCATTATTTAAACAGTTAATATGTAAAACTTCACACTTATTCTCTGATAAACTAAGTTGCCAGTTAGTTGCCAGTTACACGATCCAGCAGCTGACTTCTTTCAGATTCCAGGTCTGCTATTTTTGAGTGCAGCGCCTCCATTTCCAAATTCACTGATGTCTTCCTAGTATGATGTGCCATTTGGTTTGTTTTTTAACGTAAGTGGGTAAAAACCGTAAGATATGTGATAATACAATCAAATTACAAGATGATTTTAACGTAATGGGTAAAAACCTACTACGTAAAAATTAAATTGAATACTATTGTAGTTATGGTTTAATATACAATTTTCCTTGAAAAATTGGGGTTAATTTTTTTAAATTTCGGTGAAACTTCGATTTAATTTGATTTGGTAAAATTTAAAGCTCCAGATAGTATATTTCTATTGAAATTTATAATTTTTGGAAGGCCATAATATTTTTTGTATTTTTTAACGCATAAATAGTTTTGTCGTGCGTCGTGCGTTTTATCGATTTTTTAGAGGGTTTGTTTATAAATCGCTTTTAGAGCTCATCATCCCATGGTAGCGGTGGCATAGTCGGTTAGCGCTATGGGTGTCGTTAGTACTAAAGCTAAGGCTAAAGTGCTTTAGTACTAAAGGGTTTTTTGGGCTTAGTACTAAAACTAAGGCGCGGCTAAACTGAAATTAGCTGGCAAAAGCTCGGCAAAAAGAATGGGCCCGGCAAAACGTTAGCTTTTGCCAAGAAACTGACAAATCAGCAAAATCTTAAGTGTTCTCACCAAACCAAAAACATATTTTTTATTGAGATTTATATAAGTGAAAGGGGGGAGGGGGTAGGCTGAAGTCCACCCCTCCCTCCTTAACCTCTAAATTTTGGACCACACTTCTAGACCGAAATCGAGTTCTCTCAATTTTTTTCAAATTTTTTTAACCTGACTCCCCATCAATTTGACACCTCAAAAGTATTTAGTTTTAAAAACCAGACCCACCCTGCACTTATAGATTTCAAAAATTTGCAAAACCAGCAAGTACAGAAAGACTCCCTAGGACCTCCCTCCCAGAATTAAAGATGCAATTTACCCCTGGTAACCAACCACGAACCACCCTCCCCTTCCTCCTTGGCCGCCAAAACTATACTCACTTGGAGTTAAGATGCTATTTTTACTTTAAAAATAACAAAAAAGTGAGTTATTTGAACAATAATGCTAATTAAAATGATTAAAACGACTTTTGGTTTCAAAGTGTTGTGGAAATGGGGTTTTACTTTTTTGTTTTTCTTATTTTTGTTTAAGCATTAGAAAGAACTGCTTTTTTTATAGTTTTTTGAAGTATTTTTTTTTAGTTTTAAAGTGCTAAATATTAAAATAATCTCATTTTTACTATTTCATATGGGCATTTTCTGAAGTTTATTATGCAGTAAATATGGTTTTTTAATAAAAAATGTTGGTTGTTGATTAAATGTTTTTTTTTCTTTTAGACAGAAAAAAACTTCTTAAAAGTTAACCATTTTTAATGACTATTTACATTTTAAGGTTAAAACTGCAATATGCAGTACAAGGGCAACTTTAAAACTGTAAATTTAACGCTTAAAAAGTATTTTTTAAAAAAAACTAAAATCTGATGAAATAAAAATATGTCAAAAAAAGTCTTTAATGTTGAGTTTTTTCTATAAACCTAAGAGTGCAATGCTAAGATTTACCTTAAAAAGGGATATTTTTTTAAATTTTCAGAAATGTCCGTATTTGTCAGTTTGGCAAAAGCTAAGGCTAAAGTGCTTTAGTACTAAGCCTTTTTTGGGCTTAGTACTAAAGCTAAGGCTAAACGAATTTTAGACCTTTAGTACTAAAGCTAAAGCGCGGCTAAAGTGAAATTTCCCTGCAATGCACACCCGTAGTTAGCGCGTCGTCAAATTTTTGAAAGGTCCCGAGATCGATTCCCACATAAAACATATTTGGCCACATTTTTTTTGTGATTTTAATAATGTTTTGTTTTATTTTTTTATAATTTTAAAAATTTATTTCACATAAATTGAAAAAATATCATTATTGTAAACATGATTTGTTGCCTGCTTTTCGCCAATTAGTCAAATTTTCGTCATTTGAATATCTTAAAATATTATAATACTCCATAATAATTCAAAAATAAATTGTGTGCAAATAAAAATGGGTAATTTTTGCTCTTTATTGCAATTGGTTTACTACTAAACGCTCTGCAATAAAAACTGTCCGGAGAGACCTTAAACATGTTGTCTTCGGAAAACTCGTCTCTTGGATGCAATTTTGTAAAGGCATTTTTCAAAAGACAAGTTTCTCTTTTTTTGACTAAAACAATGTATTGAAAACCTTTTTTTACCTAAGCCTAAGCAAATGCCAAAAATCAAGCAAAATTTTTATCAGGATAGACTTTAATATAAATGATTTATTCAAAAAACTAAGAACCTAAGCCTAAGCAAAACCTAAAAATTAAGCAAAACTTTATCATTGCAAATTTGTAGTTAATGATGCTTTTTGAACCAAGGAGTAACAACCTTCTTTTTTTGCCTAAGCCTAAGCAAAACCCAAAAGTCAAAAAAAATTTTATCATTGGAGTGGAAGCTCGCATTTTTGAAAGTGTGTTTACAAAATCGCATCCAAAAGACGAGTTTCCGAAGACGAGATGTTTAAAAGACGAGTTTTCCGAAGACGAGATGTAGAAGACGAGATGTAAAAGATGAAATTTCCGGACACCTATTAAAGAGTAAGATTAGTGTTCAGCCTAGTAAAGATTTTCACGACAATAATTTCCGTGGCAGCATTTCTCGACAATATTGCTGCTGTGTAAGATTATTTCTACAAAGAGAATTTCTGCGAAGGTTTTTTTTACTTTAACACCTCCATATAAACTCACTGGAGATTTACTCCACAAGGCTAAACAAACTTTCCATAAACTTGTCTAAACTCTCGATTATCGATTTGGGTGTGTAAAATTTTTTGTGCAAAATCTTTCGAAACAAAAACCTAGCATAATTTATAAACACATCATCATTTGAAAAAACATTTTAAACCAAAATAAAAATTTTATTCGAATTATTGCTTAAAGCCATAGTATTTAAATTCTGGTTTCCGGAACTTTCATATTTTTATTACGTCTTTCAAGATCTCGCCTTTTACATCTCGTCTTCTGAAAACATATATTTTGGGTGTGATTTAAACGTAATTTTAAAAAGACGAGTTTCTCATATTTTCCTTTTCTGACTAAAACAATGGATTGAGAACTTTTTTCCCTAAGCCTAAGCAAAAACCAAAAAATGAAGCAAAATTTTACCATTATAAAGTTTTTTTTAAAAGATTGGTTCCTAAAACTGAAAAACTAAGTCTAAGCGATAAGGCAAAATTTGTTAGTGGCAGATTTGTATTTAATGGTGTGATTTTTAAATTAAATAGTAAAAATTTTATGGTTTTTTCCTAAACCAAAGTTTTATATTTAGTTTAATTCCTAAAAGTGTTAAAAAATACTGCCATTTAAAAAAAAAACACAATGGCAATATACCAAACTGATGTTTGGTTTGTGGTCTTTTTACATCTTTTTATAATTACACAATTTCACGTCAGGATTTTAAGGACCCTCAAAATGTCATATAGTATTCGTGATCACGTCATATAGGGTAATGCATGTAATTTCGGCACTTTTTGCACATTTTTAAAACCGTTTTTTGGCCATAACTTTTTCACCTTTGTTTGATCAAAAAGTTTTATATTACAAAGTTGTGTATTTTCTTATTCTGAACACACCGATATGCATAACAATTAACATTTACGTAAACGCCCGCAGCTTTGGCTACCCCAAAAAGCGTCCCCTATTTAAGTTAAGTTTTACAATAGGTTAGGTAAAAATTCCAGGTGCCGTTCCCCAAATAGGCTTACCCCCCGATTTATGTGTTATGTGCTTTTGGCCTGGGTAATTCTCGTTTTTGGCCACTAATAAATTTAAATACCGTTAAAAACCTTGTTTAGCAAGCTAGACGAGAGCTCAGTTGGCTAGCCCCCAACTTAGTTCTCATCACAAATACAAGTCTTACTAATTAAACGGACGCGTCTAGGTACACCTTATCTGACTACTGCCAAAGACCATCTTCGCAGTGACTCAAAACCCAATAGGCACCTTGCACTGGAACTCGGTTTATACATGAAGTATGGAATATACATAAGCGTCACCATAATGGATAATTACCGTATCTCCTACTTATCTTTCGTAGTATGCAGATCAACCGATCGAAAGCGCGCGAAATTTCAGTTGATTCGTCGGATCAACTGATCGGTTGATCTGCATACTACGAAAGATAAGTAGGAGATACAGTAATTATCCATTATGGTGACGCTTATGTATATTCCATACTTCATGTATAAACCGAGTTCCAGTGCAAGGTGTCTATAGGACGTAAGCGGACATTATTTTGGTTTTCCCTTAGGTTTTCCTTTACTGATAAATGTACGCCAGTAGTCAGATCCCCTACAGGTTTATGGCGTCACATTTCTGGAGCCGATAACGGGGCTCGAGTTAAAAGCCTGAAACCGGTAGGTATTCCCCGACAAGAAAAGCCTTAGCAGAGAATCCGAACTTGTCCGGTTTACTTTATTTTGCTTGTAAATCTTTTATTTATTTTTATTATATTTGGGTACTTGGTAACAAATCGTAGTGGAGTATTCTGACATGGTAGTGCACCTAGGAAGTAGGTCCCAGCCTGAGTTCAAAAAATAACGCCCCAGAAGTTTGTGCACTACCCTTTGTGGTTACAGCGGAAGTTATAATTATTTTTGAATAATTGTAACTATGGCTGGGCCCTCCAAAGCAAGAAAAAATTGGAATATAAATGCTGAGCCCCCGGCTACAAAGGTAAAGGGATCAGCTCGGCGGGATTCCTGGGTCGGAGCGCTGAATAGGGAAGCTGACCTGGTCTCCCAAGCACATCAAAACGTAGGGTGCCCACAACTAGAGCGATACCAGTGGGTTTCTGTCACTTCTGACTCGTCAGAGGCGGCACAGGATGAGGATTCAGAGGCCACTCTGGGTTCTCAGACCTTAAGAAATCACAGGTATCAACGCCGTCATATGGCAGAATGAGTTGACAGGAAAGACAGCATGATTCTGAATCTGAAGGAGAATCATCCAAATCAGTGCAGGATTTGGACCCCCAGAGGATTCTACTCCGCACATACAAGATACCCACATTAAGCAGCTAGAACAAACTGAGCGAATTCAGTGGGAAAAAGGGAAGCGCCTCTCTCAAGGTTGCTACAAAAATTTTTTCGCGCAAAATGGTGAATGTGAGCTCCGGACGTCTACTTTACTTACTCCCAGGTTTACCCAAACCACTGGCACCTACTTCTCAAGTGCCAAATTTTTTGCAAACACCGGTTTTCCCAGCGAGACCTAGACCTATTGGAGGCTGAGCCAACCCAACTGAGTTGACTCCCCATGCACCAAGTTCATAAGGTTCGAACCCAGAAAATTAATCCGGCCCTGGTCAAAACTTTGAACGTTTCAGAACCTCAGCTGGCAACAACTTTAGATACAATGCAAAAGACCCTCAACTCGCTGACCGAGTGCATAAAGTTACTGGTGATGGAAAAGACGGCTGCTACAAAGACTGTTCCAGAGACAGATTTTACAAGCAGGTTACCCCCCTGGGATAGGTCAAAAGGGAAGGGCTCCCCCCATCCCCCAAAGGGGCGTAAAAAATGTGTAAAATATACAAGTTCAAGTAGCAGTTCCTCAGGGTCAGAGTCGTCCGATTCTTCCGATCTAACTGAAGAACCAAGAGAGCGTCGACGATGACAGCGTCATCAAAGCAGCTTGTCTTCAAATTATGGTTCTAAAGTTCATCGGGAAGTTCGGCCGCCTTGCATCAAAACAGCGTTAAAAACACCTTTTCAAGTGGGTATTTTTAAGAAGGAGGATCGTTCCAAGCCCTTCTGTATGTGGTTAGATCGTTTTAATAAAATGTGTTTATCTTCTGGTGTTTCAGTAAAAAAATCCTTCTCAAAGAAAAGAGAAAAATCCTCCTGGACAAAACCAGGCGAGTTTATCTTTGCTACAGTGATAAGGGAGAGCCTTATTTGTACGACGCCATTGAAAAAAATAAAGGTTAGCGATGCTTTAAACAAATAGGATGCTTGGCGACCCATACACGGAGCTATTAATAAAACTCAATTAATGATGTATGTATTTAGAAGTGTAAAGAATTCACTCAAAGAGTTTAACTGTGTTTTTTCTAACAAAGATGATAATTTTGGCGATATCGATTTATTACTAATAACAGAAACCTGATTTAATGAGAGTATAACAAATAACATAATAAATATCAATGGTAGGTATGAAACTTTCAGAAAAGACTACTATTTTACTGCTGTTACTATTTTGCTAAAAAATTATTTTCACGCTACACCAGTTAATATCTCTGAAAAATATGATAGTATTGAGCTTATCGCAGTTGATGTTCACCTAAGTAAAAATTTAAAAATTAGGTTTATTTGCCTTTATCGTAAACATCAAATTTTAAATCAAGAAGATAAACTCATTTTTGACTTATTAAGAGATATCACTGACAATTTTTTAGGTTCAATAGTTTTTGTAGGTGATTTTAATCTTCCAGGAATCGACTGAAGTACCTCGACAGTGTCTTCTAATAGCCAAAATGAAAAAAGTATGTTTTCTTTCAAGAAATTGGTTTGTATCAAAGTTTAACCGAACCTACTAGAAATAACAATTATCTCAATCTTGTTTTATTAAATGACCCGGATATCGTCAGTAAAACAAATGTTTTGCCTGGTTTTTCATCCTCTGATCATAATTCAATTAAATTTTTGCTTAATACTGAAAACAAAAGAGGAAGTTAAGCTTAAGTGGTTGGGAGGAGCTGTTAGAACCACTTTTAGCTACGGTGTTTTGCTCCGTTTCAAAGTTACTTTTAATACACTTTTACTTTTACTTAAAAAATAGGTCTTACTTTTACTTTTTACTTTACATAAATAAAATTTTGACCGTTACTTTTACTTTTACTTTGGTTAATTTAAAAAATCACAAATTAATTTTACTCTACTTGAATTAAAATTTTTCAAATTATTTTTACTTTTACTTAAACTAATCGAAAATCATTACTTTTCACAACACTATGCAGAGTTACACTTACAATCAAAAACCACAATATTAATGAATATTGCCATTTTAAAATAATATGTGTTTCTTATGTGACTTTGATTAATTGATTTATTGATTTATTAATTGATTAATTGATATTTGATTAATTAATTCAATAAACTAAAGAAAATCTTTTCTATTTAAAATACAGTAGTTTTGAATAAAAAATTACAGTGTTAATCTTAACACAAATTTATTTTAATCAGGCTATTTAATATATTCACAAATATGGACAAATGTTTAGTTTCGTTTGAGTATATATGAATAGCAAAATTTTTTTAAATCAAATATAGTTTTAAAACAATTAGAGTTCTTTTTTATTGCGTTCTTTATATACAAATTTTAAACGGCAATATGCATCTTTGTTTAGGGAAGTAAATTATTAGAGAGGACTGCAAACGCATTATAGCAAGGACCGTTGTGTCTCGGGACCGTCGTGTCTCTTTTCCGTAAAAAATATTATATTAAAAAAGTGTTCTGTTGACGTTCAATAATTACGTAAAAGCTGTTTATGGAAACGTAAATACATTTTTTATAAGCAAAAACAGTTTTAAAACAGTTTTAATTTATTTTTCCTAACACTAAGAGCAAAACTTAAAAATCAAGCAACACTTTTTGGCATTTTTCAAGTATAACCCATTTAAGTGATCACCGGGAAGAAAATACAGGATGGACTACTTTAAACATGGACGAACTGCTTCTTTAAAACCATTATTTTTCAAAAACAACCCATTAAATTAAATATATTTTTTTAATAAATCTTAGACAAAGTCATAAATTTAAAAAAATATCATAATAAAACTCATAAACAACCTGAATCCTGGACTATAGGCCTTAGTTTTCCTAAGCAACCTAAGCAAAACCTGAAAATCAAACAAAACATTAAATTTAGCTTGATTTTAAGGTTTTGCTTAGGTTGCTTAGGGAAATTAAGGTCTAAAGTCCACGATAAATGTTATTTGTGAGTTTTATCACGATAATTTATTTGAAAAATAACAGTTTTAAACAAGCCATTTTTTCGGTGACGGTGACCACTTAAATGGGTTATACTTGAAGAATGCCCACTTTTTTCTGATAAATTATTTAATTTCGAACTGTTCTTCATCAAAAATAGGTAAATTTTTATAACATCAGCTTGTGAATTCGGAGATTTTAAGGCCTCATGGATACTGTGACCACGGGATATAAACTTATAAGGATGTAAAATAAACTTATAACAATATTAAAAATCCATGTGTAAATTAAATTCTAAAATTATTAAGGTATTAGATGTTATAGATGATATAAATTACTGTAAAAATAATAGAATAAAAAAAAATCTTTAACTCTGCAAATAATAAAAACGTTGCAGCAAAACAGTGTTGCAAACGCATTATTTGAGTTGTTAAATTACAGCACTAGATTGTAAGATTACTTTCTTGAGTCTTAAGATCGGACAAATATTGTGAGAATGTGTTGTTAGAATTGTGAGTTTGGTTTCCACTAGGTCGGTGCGGTAGTCTGTGTGGTAGTCGGTCAATTTTCCTGTGACTGGTCGGCAAACACTAAATTCCACCGACTCCGACTCCGTCCAAAATCTACCGTAACTTACCGCAGTTTTTAACATTATGCAAATTTAGTCCTTGTTGATTTAGTTACGCAATTTTCCTGCAATATATTATGAAAATTAGTCAGATTTTAAGTCGTTAAAGTTTTTACCACTACCCAACAATATTTTTAAAAACCTTTTGGTGTCCGTATATAATGTTTTATGCATAATATTTTCAGAAATAAATATACTTTTATTGTTAAAAAGTAAATTATTCAGGATTTCAAACGCTTTTAAGGTTTTTTAAGCTTTTGTATTGATTTTTAAGCTTCGATTAGGCTTAGGAAAACTAAAGTTTTTTTTGTCTTGAGTTTTTTCTGTAAAGTTTTTTTAAATAAAAACATCTTTAATATTTGTTATAACCATGTTTTAATTTATAAAAAAAACAAATATGTGAATCATAACCCTTACCCAAACCTTAAATTCACAGCAAAAATGTTTAAGCAAACAAATTAAAACAGAAATCTAAATCATGTTTTTGCACTGGAATAAAAATTTGTAAGTTTATCAGTTTTTCTTGATAAATTAGTTATATTCTATCTTTTATTTTTTAATTTTATGGTTATTATACTTAATTTACTGCTTTGTGCAGTGTAATAAAGTTAAAAATTGTTAATTTCTCAAAATTTACATGTAAAAAAAGCTAAATAAATTCAAAAAATATTCCAATTTGTTCATTTTAACGAGGTTCTGTTCATTCCGTTTAACCTGCACATCAATATATGCTTTGCAGAAATTTGAGGCGGAGTCGGAGTCGGTGGAATTTAGTGTTTGCCGACTGGAAAACCACAGACGAGACGACCGACCAAAAATTAAAATAAAAAAAGGTGAAGCTCGCTAAAACGTAAATAATATTATTTAAAGGCAATAAAATATAAGTAAACACAGGGCGGTAACAAAACTTGATTTAATAATTATGTTGTTTGCACAGCGAAAAGTGTGTTTCTTATCAAAATATCTGTTAAACGTAGGTCTGACGACATAAAATACTTATTAATTTAATTTTTATTATTGATAAAATACCCACCCTGCTTTCTGAATTTTGTTCGTTAAACATGGGAAACAACAATGCGAATTCGCCGTTAGATAATCTGCGAAAATTTGTAATAGGAAGCCCACCCTGGGTCATTTTTATGCTCTCTCTTGCTTGCATGGCTATTGGAGTATTAGTTCTTGCCTATAAATTACAAGTGGATCCAAATTTCACTAAGGTTTGCAATTTGATTTGAACTTTATATTATGTATGTAATTTGAGAAGTAACATTTTTGACCAAACTATATTCAAACAATCTGGTAACATCTGGTAATGCCTCGCCCTCCCCCCGTTTGTTGTAAGGGTACAAGTACTAAATGTGTACCAAAAATCAGTTTGAGAATTCCACCAAGCAAACATAAATAAAAAACAGGTTTCTAGGTCAATTTTGACTTTGCGATCTTAATTTTGGGCATTAAAAAGTGATTAAACTCCCCTTAAAAAAATAAATGGTGTTTTATAGACAAAAAATGACCTTTTTTTCAAGCAAGGCACATTTGGTATGATTCCCATACGCGTCCTAAAATTCCATTTGACCGACCCTAATGTAAAATACGCTTATAAAACATCTTCATACCCTAAATTGGACCCGTAGACTTGATTTTTGTGGTTATTTTTGAGATTTGAACTTTTGATTAGAAGTTATAAGCCGATTTATCCCCAAAATTTGCCCTATTTTGGCATGTACAATTTATGTTATCAGGGCCGTAGCCAGGATTTGAATTGAGGGGGGGATTTTTTGGAAGGTGGTTTATAGGGGCCCACAAGGGGGGTCTGGGGGGCGGAAGTCCCCCACACAGGGGGGTCTGGGCGGGGGGACCCCAGCGGGGTCAAGGGGCAGAGCCCCTTGTCAGGGGGGTCCGGGGGGCAGAATGCCCCCCGGGGTGGAAAATTTTTTAATTTTAAGCTTTTAAAAGGCATCAGGAAACCTAAATTTAAGTACTGAATCTTTATTTATTTTCAGTTGTTTTTTTAAATAAATACAACAAAATAAAATAGTTTTAGGTATTTTATTACTATTTTAATAAAAAAGAACAAACGTTTTCTAAAAATAAAAAATCTTTATTTAATTTAAGTTTTTATAGTAAATGCTTCAGTTATTAATATCCAAAATTTGCTCTTCTTTTTGTGCTTGTTGCGAATTCCTTTACGATTTCTTCCACTGGGACCGGAACATCACGGTGAATAGACAGGCAGGCAAGGGCGGTAAACCTTTCCTGGGTCATGAAGACGGTTTTAAAGTGAGTAACCAAAGCATTTACAATAAAAAATCCTAAGAAAACCGCTTTTTTATACCAAAAAAGTGGTTGAATCGTAACTTCCCGCTCTTTGATACTGCTGCTTTTATGCAAATATTTTCACACAAAACAAAAATACAATATTTTTAAACTCACTGCACTAATGTTTTGAATTATAAATAATTTCTTTTTTATAAAAAAGAGCTTTTATGAACCTAAATCACTTTAAATAATGCATTTTAGATAGCTTTAATACATTACAGAGTGATTTGGAAAAAAAAAATTTTTTTTCTAAATTTTTAAAAAAACCAAAGGGGGGACCCTTACGAAATTTTTTGCCTTCCCAGAATTTGAGGGGGGGATTAATCCCCCCAATCCCCCCTGGCTACGGACTTGGTTATTAAGATATTTTTTTATCAAGCATTTAATAAAACTAATATTATTTTTTTCGTATTACCAAGTGGAAATTTTGCACGTCAACATTCGTATGGAAATTTTGCACCTCAACATTATTTATATTTTAAAAAGTGATTAAATTTTTGCCGATATTATTATAACGTTAATCTCAATTTACCTTAATATAAGCTATTATATCGCAGACCTGTGCACGGTCTGGGAATGCCCCCCCCGCTTCATTGGAGGATTTGCCCCCCGTTTTATTGCCCCCCCACAAAAAAAATGAAAAAGTACCCTAAAATTATGACGCCATTTTTGACGTATGATGACGCCATCATCGTGAATTTTTTGCAGTTTTTAGCCGTCCATTTTTGTTCTTGGTATATATTAATGATATTGTTGATTGTGTTAAGTTCTCACAAATTAGACTCTTTGCAGATGATATAAAGTTGTTTGTAAAATTTTCATCTAAAGATTATCACATTCAAACCTTGAGACTTCAGCAAGATTTAGATAGAATACACAGCTGGTCACAAGACTGGCAACTGCAGTTATCTAATCACAAATGTGAAGTTCTTCATATTCGAAATCATAGCAAAGAGTTAATTTGTAAATATAAGCTTGGTAATAACGTACTTGCAACTACAGAATTGGTGCGTGACCTAGGTGTTTATATATCCCATGATCTGAAATTCTCTAAACACTGTGAAATCACAGCAAAAAAAGCTATGAGAGTGACATCACTAATTTTTAGAACATTCAACTCAAACTCTAGAAATAATTTTCTCAGAGCATATAAGTCCTATGTTAGACCAATTCTGGAGTATGCTAGTGCAGTTTGGAACCCTTATTTACAAAAGGATATAAACATTTTGGAAAAAGTGCAACAAAAGTTCACTAGACGTTTGTTTTATAAATGCAAGTTGTTACCTGTTGGTTATGAACATAGACTGAATTACCTAGGTTTAGAAAGATTAAAGGATCGAAGAGACAAAATTGATTTATATGAGTGCTTTAAAATTATACATTGCTTAAACAATTTGCAAACCAATGATTTTTTTAAGTTTAACCTGCAGCCCACCCGTGGTCATCCATTTAAATTGGCAATGGAAGACTGCCGAATTAATGCAAGGAAATTTTCTTTTGCAAATAGGGTTGTTACACCTTGGAACAATCTACTCCCATCTCAAGTAACTGTCGATTCTTTGGATGCATTCAAGAAGAGTTTTGGAACTGACTTAAATAAGCGCTCTTTTTGAGCCTTTAAAGTCATATCAGATAGCTATGTTCATTGATAATTAGTTACAATTGTGATTCATATGGCGGCAATTAAGTCGCAGATTTGATGTTGTTGATGAAAAAAAAAAAGAAATAAAAAAAAAAAGAAAATTATTTCAATGTATTTTAAGCCATTTTAGACCTATTTTTATCTTGTTTTCGCTTTTTTTGTCCTCTTCCTTTTTCCCTTCTTTTTTATCTTTTTTTCTTCTTTTTTCTCTTTTTCTCTCTTTTTTTTCTTTCTCCCCTGCTTGCCTCCCACCGTTTTATTGCCCCCCGTTTTGAAATTGCTCCCCACCCAATAAACCCCCCCCCCGGGGGGGGGGGGGCGAGCACAGGTCTGTTATATTGGCAAAAATGACACTATTTTAGTTTTTTTTGTGATTTAAAACATTTAAATATTTAGTACCTTACTCAAAACATTTATTTAAAACTTACTACAAAGTTATTAATTATCGTTTTATTCACCGCACCGCACTCACAACAGTAATAAACAAACAAAAAACACTTTATTGTAGAATAATCTTTTTAATATTTTAATGAAATCTATTTTTAGGAACATTCCTTATCAAAAGCCTCATTTTGTTGGAATAAAAAGCATTCAAATGAAAAGTTGTCTTTACCCTCATATAATGTATCGTTTCCAGTGATATTAAAAGCTTCAAGGACAGTACAGTTTATTTTTAATAGTAGTTTCAGAGATCAAACTATTCTTGCAACTGGTCAATTTTTTAGCGGTCAGCTTGGTTTAATAGGTATGTGTGTAATGGGTCCGGTCCGGCACAAGAGTCCCGGCACAAAAGAGTCCTGAAAAAAATCGCAGCTTTCACAAAAGAGTCCTGGAGAAATTGCGTACATGCGCCCAAGCGCTGCTAGCCTTGAGGTCGGCACAAAAGAGTCCTGGTTACACCTCAGTTGTTTTCCAGTTTTTTAATTGTTTTTTAATTACCTAACAGGTTGTGTCTGTGTGAAAAATTTCGCCAGTAAAAAAACTAATGTTTTCAAGTATTTATTATTTATAGTTATTAAAACGCTTAAAGCTTTCTAAAGCGTTCAAAAAATAAGAAAAAAAATCATTGTTGTATTTGGGCATAAATCATATAATATCAAATTAGTGTTTTTGTCATAATAAATTGATTGTATGTTAAACAAAATCATGTTTAAATAATGATTTTAGTTGGCATAAATTTTTTGTTAATATTTAAAGTATTTTGGTTGTAATTGTAATGATGACCAGATGTGTCCAAATTTCATTTAGCTTTAAATAAGCTTTCAATTTTAAAGACTTTTAGCATTATCACAAATTTGTTTTGCATTTGCTTATTTAGTGTAATGTTCCAGAAAGCTTAAATTTTTAACATCATAGTACATCCCTTGTTTTTTTCGTTAATCAGACTACTATAGTATATAGATGAACACGGTCAAAAAGCTAGGGGGGTGTTTACCCCGGGTAAGTGACATTTCAAAATCTAGGAGGGGGCCGTAGGGGGGTCGAACCCTCTAGTTTTCTAGGGGGTCAACCCGGGGTGGAAGATTTTAAAACGGCGGTCAGGTGAGGTCCGATTTCCGAAACAAAATACTTTTAAACCATTAAATGTTTAAAAATAATTTTTTCATAAGATAATATTACATTTTAATGAATAAAAAGCTATATTTAGGTATAAAAAGGGCGTAAAAACATGAATTTGTGTTAAAAATTTACGTTTTTGGAAGAAAATTTAGTATAAAAAAAGTACTTAAAACTTTCTCGAGAGGGAGGGGAGGGGTCAAATTTCAAAATCCAGAGGGGGGTCAGGGGTAAAAAATTTGAAAATTTGGGAGGAGGGGGCCCTCTGGATTTTTTTCGAGGGGGGGGGGGCAAAATTTTGAAGCTAAAGGGGGTGGACCCCACCCTACCCCCCTTGTTCATCTATCTATGCTATAGCCCTAAAATAAATTTGAATTCTAAAGAATAGCGTGTTAGGGAGAACTTATTTTTGCCAAATTAAAAGATAATTCGTTTAGTTTCAAAATTAAAAACAATATGTTATAAACATTTTTGAAAATAATATAAAACATTACAATAGATTATGACAGAATTTCAATTGTACAGAACAATGATTTTGCATAATGATTATATTAATAATGGGAGGTGGGATAAAAATGGATACCAAAAATACTTAAAAAGTAGGTAATAAATAAAAAGAAACACATAAAAAAGTAAATTATAATAAAAAAAAAATTCAATGCACCATTAAATAAACTGAATAATAAATAATGAATCTATTAATAAAACGTACATCACCTCCTAATGTAATGTAAAATTCTCTTTAATATATTGGAATATCCATCATAATACTTTATAGTTTTTAAAATCTTTTGTGTAGTTGTTTAAACAATTTTTTACTTTGAAAGTGGTGTACTAGCTTTGAAAAGTGCTCCAGATCTAAAGCAGAAAAAAATAGGTGATTTAAAAGAAAAGTTAACAGAAGTTATTTTTATCAACAAAAATAGGTGAAAGCTGTATCTTGGTTCCTAACCACCACTCTTACTTGATGACCTTTTCCTGGGTATATCTGATCTGCCTTTTTAAATTTAACTACCTTCTATCTGCTTTTAAAAAAATTAAGGCTGCTCACAAGGAAGTTTTATTTGATTTGAAAGTAGTTTTTTCTGCCTCCTGCAAACTTCTACGTTTTATTTTTTCGGGGTAGTTTTACTTGAATCCTCTCAGGTGTTTCTAAGCATGCCTCCAATGCAGTTTTACAACTTGTTACTTTACTCCAGCCTGCCAATGAAAGGATTAAAAACCGTAATTTTTGAAATTAACATATATTTGTTTTCCCAAAAAAAAACTCTTTAATTAAAAAAATAGCAACTTTAAAAAAAAATTTTTAGCTAAAAATATTTTAAAGTTACTGTTTGTGGTTACTCTGACACAAAGAGTCACAATCAGTGAGTCAAAATTAGTACAAAAACAACGTGACTCTGACTTATTTTGTTTAGATTATTAGTTTGTTAAGATACAAAAAAAAGTCACAGTTATTTTACAACGCTTTTGACTCAGTGTCAGAGTAACAAAGTGTTAAAATATGTTATAAAGTGGAAGAGGTATAAACATTGTATATAAGCTGTGAAAGATTGATTTTATGCCAGGACTCTTTTGTGCTGACCTCAGCGCTTACAGCGCTTGGGCGCATAAATGCATTTTCTCCAGGACTTTTGTGCTGGGACTCTTTTGTGCCAGGACTCTTTTGTGCCAGCTGCGATTTTTTTCAGGACTTTTTTGTCGGGACTTTTTTGAAGGTGAGCCGTGTGTAATAATAATATTATTATATTTTGAATGATGAACAAGCGTGAAAAATTTTCATAGGATTATTGAAAGTGGTTCCCAGTACTAAAAATGTTGTTTTGGGATTGGGAGTATCATCTAAATCTCACAGAAAAT
The DNA here is from genome assembly GCA_030248175.1 of Microlaimidae sp. YZB2_3. Taxonomy (NCBI): domain Eukaryota; kingdom Metazoa; phylum Nematoda; class Chromadorea; order Desmodorida; family Microlaimidae; species Microlaimidae sp. YZB2_3. The sequence goes on along the minus strand of JASAMX010010817.1, from coordinate 4,925 downwards.
TTTTTTTAACACCTTCTTGTCTCTCCTAAAATTTAGGATTATCCTGGACACCAGTACGGTTACTCGCTAACCCCCCTTTAAAATTAAAAAAATTAGAGATTTAGGGTAGTGCATTTAATTTCAGCACTTTTTGGTTTTTTCGATGTAACTTTTCACTGTATGGCCCGATTTTCATGTTTGATAGCTCATTCTAAAGCTTTCACGATGCTGCGTTGCGTCACAAAAGTTTCACTGTACAAAAGTAGTTTTTTACTTAATTAAATCAGTTTTTTAAAAAAAAAGGAAAATTGCCGAAATTAAATGTGTGCGTTTAATTTTGGCACTTTACAATCAATCGATTGTTTCTCAGTCAAAAAATTATCATTTTCAAAAATTTAAAAGCCTATCATTATCTCCAGACAGTTTTCTTTAATTTAAGCTGCCACTTGTTGTTCAACATGTAACTAGCAAAAAGTTACAGTTAAAATTCCAAATGGTATCAAAATAAGCAAAATTTGGGAAAAATTGCATTTAATTTCGGCATTTTTTTAAAGGACCCCCTTAATCGAGTTTAAGTATCGCATTGGCAGTCAGCAGTGGCGGAAATCGCCTGAGTTGACTGGAAAAGAGGTAGAGCTGTTGACCATTTCCATTGCTGGATCTGGGCAGTGTCGCTGCGTGGAAGCCGCTCCGTAGACACCAAACAAACCTTTCAAAACACCTAAAGAAAATCGAAAATTAATCAGAAGCATTAAAAAAATCAAACAAGAACCCAAAACTATCACAACCATAGAAGTAGAAAATGCCATAAAATCATCTAACAACTCCAAAGCTTTTGGTCCTGACAACCTAACCATTTTCCACCTTAAAAACCTTGGTCCTCTTGGCATTCAATATCTAACTGATCTGTTCAACCTATCACTAAAAACAAATAGCATACCTACAATCTGGAAAACTGCAATCATAATACCACTTGGCAAACCCGGAAAGGATCTCTTCATCTCTACTTCTTACAGACCAATCTCACTTCTCTGCCCAGCAATAAAAGTTTTTTAAAAAATAATCCAACCAATCCTTCTCCAACATCTACAACACCATCCAGATCAGCACGGCTTCAAACCCAAACACTCAACAGCAACTGCTCTCCTTCAACTGACCAACGAAATAGCAACCGGTTTCAACCAAAAAACTCCACCCAAACGAACAATAGTAGCAGCCTTGGACCTTACCAAGGCCTTTGACACCATCAGCACAGAAATTTTAATCAGCAAGATAGCAAACACACACACACACACACACACACACACACACACACACACACACACACACACAGAGAGAGAGACATTACGTCTATTTATATATAGATTTATGATTAATTAAAAAAATTTAATTGTGTGGTTGAATGACAATTGCCTACATTGATTTTCCCAATTGGGGTGGATAATACTAGTGGTTTGTGGCTAAATGCTTTGCTATATATATGCGCGCTGATTTTATTATTCTTGCATGTTTTCGCTATCCGGCACTGGTATGCTTGATTTTGTCAAAATTGTCTAAAAGAATATTGCATGTTGCTAATACTGTTGCAACATTTATCTGTTATAAAGTAGAAAATTAAGCAGATTTTTATGGAGCATTATGCCTTAGTTGGTGCGTGCTTGTGCATTGTCGCTAAGTCTTTAAATATATTAATAAGCATAATGCATTAAAAAGTATTCTGATGAAGTGCCCTATGTTGCTGTAGTAAACATTTAGTAATACTTAATAGTGCTGCATTACTGCTGTATTAGTGTTTTAGCCTGTTATAATGATGTAGAGATCCTATCTGACCCAGAAAGTAATGACGGTTGCATTCTGCTCTAAAATTATTTTATAAACGCAGTAGTCGGATATTGACATGCTGATGATGTGCTCTTTCATTACTTCTGCATTGGTTATTTAGGCTGTTTTAATAAAGCTGCAGTAGTTCGCATCCTGAACGCATGACAACTTCTTGTTAGACGATTCTTATAATGTTTAATAGCTTACAGCGTCCTGCTTGCCTGAGTTTGCCGTTTACGTGACATTGCTGCGGCATTAGAGCTGGAACAGGTTTTCATAATGTTTTAGTTGTTCTGCATTTGATGCCTGCAATGGGTGTTAAGAATTGCGGATTAGTGAACGCATTCTGCTGAATGAAGGATGCAAATGACCCTACTGCTGCAACCGCCTAGTGAAATTAATGTCAGAATAATTGTCTCTTTTACACTTTTTACGCTCACTCCCATCCTGAACTCCGCGGGGCCTCTGTGACTTTTTGAAGCTGATACAACTACTTGCGCATTTTATGAGGACTTCGGTATTTTATTTTACGTTTTACATTATTTTTAGCAGCATGTCGTCTCCATTTATGAAACATATAATACGAATGTATTAGATGAGGTGTTGTATTTTGTGAAGATTGCCTGAAGTGCTACGGCAATTGAACCTTCCGCATGTAGCAACATAAAATAACATTGTTAAACTCTAAGTTTTATCCCTTCGCATTTATTTGCGTCAGCGAAATTTTTTCTTTTAAACTATTTAGTATACTTGGCGTTATTCTGCCAAAATTTTACATTTGATGATTTATACAGTAGTTTAAATTGCCGTTGCTTTGCTTTTATAAAGGTGCAGTTCTAAAAATTTTGATTATGGGTGCATATTAGGCTTCGTTGCTATGTAATGTTTGTCTTTGGCAATGCTTTGATTCGGCCATTGATATTAAACCCTATTTGCGCTTTGATTACCGGCGCGTGGCGCTCCCGCGCCACCGACGCTTATTATTATTTTTTAATAAATAAAACTTTAAATTAATTTTGTCATCAGTAATGCAAGAATTAAAAAAATTACTCTGTTGTTTCCGCCGTTTTCCGCGCGGTTGAAGCAGATGGCGCCGGGAATTCGTTCCGTTTCTGCCACCAATTAAAACCGGTCTGCTTTTTGTGTACGGTTTCTATGAGGGGATGTTGGTTGTCTGCTCTGTACAATCCTTATTGTTGCCAAAAGGCTGTTATTGTGCGTTTGGGAGTTTTTATTTGTCTATTTTTCAATTTTTTTATTTTGATCAATAAATCGATAACAAGGACCTAAATGAAAAAAGTGCTTCCTAAGAAAGTTGCGTAATTCCTTCTTCTTTCTAATGAGCACATGTTTATTTTTGATCAATCAGTAACAAATGAGGAATATCGCTTTTAAGCATGGAGCGTAGGAATAATAATAATAATAATAATAATAATAATAATAATAATAATAAGAAGAAGAAGAAGAAGAAGAAGAAGGTTCTGAATTTCAAAATTTACTAACGTTCTTTTATAATGGTTGGCGCGGCGCCACGGGGCTAAATCGCCCCGTGGCGCTCCCGCGCCACCCATGATAATATTTGTAGTTACATACTTTTATTTTAATATGTTATATATATATTTTTGATATTTAATTTCAAACTCACGTTTGTACCTTTCTTATTTAGTACCAACAACCACAACTAGCACAGCAGCTACAACAAACAAAAATACAAATAAAAGTATGTACCAGCAATCCGTTTTGCATGATTTTTTAACAAACGTTATAAAAGTAATACTTATAACAGCAACAAGCTTCTATCATGGATGGCGTGGGGCTAAATCGCCCTGTGGCGCCGCGCCAACCATTATTAGAGAACTTGATTAAATTTTAAGATTTATGTTCATCTTCTTCTACTTCTTCTTCTTCTTGTTATTATTCTTACGCTCAATTTGTAAAATAGATATTCATCCTCACGCTAGTCAAAATGCATTGTTCTAAGCTGAAGTAATCCCGCGCGCAAAAAAGGATGTTTCACGCTAAAAGGGACGCCGGCTTTGTGTTTAATGGCGCGCCGTCGCCTTTCTAATAACCCGCCGGCGTGGCATTCTTTTAACTATATTAGTACCTTTTTTTTTTTTTTTTTTTTTTTGCTTCTATTTCCTTGCTAATTTAGCTATATATGCATATTTGAGCCCTGATTTGCCGCTTCTCCTCCCACAACCAATCCCACGCGGCAAAACATATATGACATGATCACAAATATATTATATGACATTATGAGGGTATTTAGAATCCTTAGGTGCTTCGTTTCTGATTGATCAAAAATAAACATGGGCTTATTGGAAAGAAGAAAGATTTACGAAACTTTTTTAGGAGCCACTTTTTTCATTTAGGTCCTTGTTATCGATTTATTGATCAAAAAAATAAATTAAAATATATAAAATAAAAACTCCTAACCGCACAATAACAGCCTTTTGGCAAAAAATCATAGTCACTGCAATACTTGACAAGCGCGAAATTGCGAAACTTTCTCAAATTTATAGTTGTTTCTTACACATACAAATATAGCCTTCTAATTGACAAAGTGGCGATTTTGGAAAAAAGGGAAACATGGGCTCTTTGGAAAGCGTAGAAAATTGCGCAATAATTTTTTTAGGAGTCACTTTTTATTGATAAATTACACTTGTTCTATTGATAATATTTTAATTGTTAAAAAAGTATATTTTGTCTACCGATTGATTATAAACATAAAGTCATTGCAAAGCTTAAACTATAGTTAATTGGGCTGTGTTTTTTTTTTAAAAATGCAGAGGAAAATGTTGTGATTTTTACCCAGGTGTATATTTAGACAGAAAAAATATGGACTAGCTTGAGATGGGCATTATGTAGACTATAGGAAATTTGCATTTGGTTTGGGCAGCTGCATAATGAATAAAAATTTCTACAATATGATAATGATTTGTTTATGCATTGTATTAATCATACAGTACTGTTGCATTTTTTTAGTTTGCTGAAATGTCAATTTTGAAAAATCATACTCACAGCAATCTTTGACAAGCGCCTAATTGCCACTTTTTCAAGTTTATAGTAGTTTCTCATACCTACCAATTTAATCTTCTAATTGAAAAAGGGGCGATTTCGCG
>JASAMX010010815.1:0-14719 GCA_030248175.1 Microlaimidae sp. YZB2_3 | reverse complement strand
GATGTTTGTAATTTTTTTTTTTAATAAAACTTTAAATTAATTTTTTTATCAGTAATGCAAGAATTAAAAAGTACTTTGTTGTTTTCAACGTTTCCCGCGCGGTTAAAGTAGATGGCGCTGGAAACTAATGCGTTTTCACCACAAATTAGAATCCGAGAACTGCTTTTGTTGTTATGGTGCAGTTTCTATGAGGGGATGTCGATTGTGTGTTCTCTACAATCTTTATTGTTGCCGAAAGGCTGTTATTATGCGGACAGGAGTTAGTATTTTACTATTTTTTCCGATTTTTATTTTGAGCAATAAATCGATAACAAGGACCTAAATGAAAAAAGTGGTTTGTAGAAAAGTAGGGTAATTCTTTTTTATTTCCAATCAGCCCATGTTTATTTTTAATCAATCAGTAATGAAGAAGGAATATCGATTTTGAGAATTGAGCGTTGGAATAATAATAATAATAATAACTAGCCTTAAAAAATTCTTTAAAAATAGAGCAAAAAAAGGCGCGATTTTTCCCCGGGTGTATGTTTATTGGACAGAAAAGATGTGAACTGGTGTGAGATGGACATTATGTGAACTATAGAAAATTTGCATTTTGTTTGTCCAGCTGCTCACTGAATAAAAATTTCTACCATATGATAATGATTTGATTATATACTGATCTAATCACAAAGCACTGTTGCATTTTTTTAGTATGATAAAATGTCAATTGAAAAAATCATATACTCACAGCAATCTTTGACAAGCGCAAAATCGCCATTTTTTCTATAAGAAGGCTATATTTGTATGCGTAAGAAACAACTATAAGTTTGAAAAAGTGGCGATTTCGCGCTTGTCAAAGATTGCTGTGAGTATAATTTTTTAAATTGACATTTCATCAGACTAAAAAAATGCAACAGTGCTATGTGATTAGATCAATGTATAAACCAATCATTATCATATGGTAGAAATTTTTATTCAGTGAGCAGCTGGCCAAACCAAATGCAAATTTCCTATAATCCACATAATGTCCATCTCATACCAGTCCACATCTTTTCTGTCTAAAGATACGCCCCTTTTTCCTGCTCTATTCTTAAAACATTTTTCAAGGATAGTCTACCACTTTTTTTGAGTTAAATTAAAAAAGAGCCTAATAAACTATAGTTTTAGCTGCGCAATGACATTATGTTTACAATCATTCCGTTGCCGAGATATACTTTTTTAACAGTTTTAATATTATCAATAGAATACATGTTATTGCGCAATTTTCTACGATTTCCAAAGAACCCATGTTTTTTTATCCATCAGTAACGACGGAAGAATACTGGTTTTAAGATATAAGCGTTTGAGAAATAATATATTAATAATATGGAAAAGAACATAAAACTAAATTAACCCACGTCCTTTAATTTTAGTTTACGCGGTTACGTGGGGCTTAGTCTCCCTGTGGCGCTCCCGCGCCATCGAAAATTCATTTATAATAAAAATAAAAAATAATAATAAGAAGATGAATTTAAATCACAAAATTTACCCATGTTGTTTAATTATAGTTACGACGGTGCAATGGCGCTCCAGACAAAGTATACCTACGTTTTCTGAATATAGTTGGTGCGATGGCGTGCGCCAATGATTGCAATTATAATTTTTAAAATAAAAATAATAATAATAAGAAGATGATAAACATGAATTACAAAAATTTACCCACGTTTTTTAAGTATAGTTGGCGCGATGCCGTGGTCTAAATTGCAGCGTGGCACACCCACACCACCGATGAGTGAAATTATATAATTTGAAATATAAATAATAATAAGAAGAAAAAGATAAACATAAATTACAAAATTTACCAGGTGCTCTAGTTATAGTTGTCACGATGCCAAGAAGCTAATCGCAGTGGGCGCTCCCGCGCCACCGATGATTGCAATTATTTTTTTGAAATAAAAAAATTAGAAGAAGAAGATTATGGACGTAAATCACAAATTTTATCCAGATTCTCTGATTATAGTTGATAGGGTACCGAAGGGTTACATCGTCGCGTAAACGATGAAAGATTATTGATTTTAAGATAATGAGCGTTAGAATTATAATAATAAATAAAAGAAGATGAACATAAATTACAAAAAATTCCCAAAGTTCTCTAATTATAGTGTGCACGGTGCTGTCGGGCTAGACCGCCGCGTGGCGTTTCCGCGCCACCGATGCTTATTATTATTTTTTTAAATAAAACTTTGAATTAATTTTGCCATCAGTAATGCAAGAATTAAAAAAAGTACTTTGTTGTTTTTGCTGTTTTCCACGCGGTTGAAGTAGATGGCGCTGGGAACTGGTTCGGTTTCCGCCACCAATTAAAACTGAACACCTTCTGTTGTTTTTGTGCGGTTTCTATGAGGAGCTGTTCGTTGTCTGCTCTGTACAATTCTTATTGTTGCCAAAAGGCTGTTATTGTGCGTTTGAGAGTTTTTATTTGTCTATTTTTTAAGTTTTTATTTTGATCAATAAATCGATAACAAGGACCTAAATGAAAAAAGTGGCTCCTAAGAAAGTTGCATAATTCTTTCTTCTTTCCAATGAGCCCATGTTTATTTTTGATCAATCAGTAACGATGGAGGAATATCGATTTTAAGATTTGAGGTTTAGAATAATAATAATAAGAAGAAGAAGATGAACATTAATTTTAAAATTTACCCACGTTCTCTAATTATGGTTGGCGCGGCGCTGCGGGGCTAAATTGCCCCGTGGCGCTCCCGCTCCACCCATGATAAGTAAAAAATAATTAATTAGAGACGAAATTTCACTTCGCTTCGGTACAACACCACGGGCTCAACATTTTAGTTTTCTTTTTATAATTAAATTAAATTGCTCCAATAAATATTATTTTAATCATAATTTTTAGATCTATCATCTATCTATTTGTACAAACAGCATAAATAATATCCTCAACTGGATTTTCAATTTTAAAGCACCATTTCATAACACAGACTTGAAAGAATTTTTTACTACTTATGAAAAAACTGTTCTACTGTTAAACTTATGTGAGCATTTTACCCAAAAATTGCATTTTTCATCGAAACGATAACAATAAGACATAGAAAAAAAACTAATCATAAACACTTTTTATAACATAAATATTAACAAATAATGAATAGCACCATTTTTCTATAAAAATGGCGATTGTATCATTTTATATAGAATGAAAACTTAACGATTATTCACGAAACTTTTTACAACATCAATTTTTCTAAGTTTAAATATTTTAGTTATAAAATTACAAAATTATATTGAATTCAAAAAAATCAGCAACCCAACAATTTCAACAATTTTTAAAATGAAGTGCGATTTTGGCATAGAAATTGCGCGAACATGCGATTTTGGAGGAAAAAACTTAATATCAACCAACCGCACAAGGCCAAAAAAAGTTGTTTTTTTTTGAGAATTAACAAGTTATTTTTTGTCACATAGATATATTATATCTATGTGACAAAAAATAACTTAATTCTACCAAATTGCAATAAAACTGTTGAAAATTTATGAATAGAACTATTTTTAATAACTGGCTAACATAATATTCTTAAATTAATTTGCTGTAACGACTCTTTGTCGGTACTCGGTAACACGATAGTCAAAACCGTCCCAACAAAAATTTTTAAGTGTTAATATTCTTTACAGAGTTATAACGTATTAAACTCACCTTTAGCCATTAGTGCTTATAAAAAAAGGAGATCTTTCATCCATTGGAGATTAATTTTTTCCCAAGCACTAATTGGCTAAAAGTGATTCTATTAGCTCCTCTCACAACCATTCCCACAAAGCAAAACATATATGACGTGATCACGAATACTATATGACATTTTAAGGGTCTTTTAAATCCTGATATAAAATATATACATAATAATACCATGCTTTCTTAAAAGTATTCTTTAAACACAATAGTTTACTTAATAAATAAAATAGTCATTTTTTGTAAACTTAAAAGTTATTTTTACTATTTTCCAGCAAATAACTCTTCTTGTCCAACTTTAAGAATCCAGATAAACGTTTTACGTTTGCTCTTAAATGATTTGATCAGAATCCATTCTCACTGTAATTAATTGTTTGTAAAACACTCCATTCTCACTTGAAATTTCAGCGGAACCACCGTTTTGCTGTCCCGAGTGGGAGTTTTGATCTTCCAGCTTTTTATCCCGAGTTAAACGGTCCAAAGTGGAGATCTTCATTATGTACACTACCTGCATTATCGATTGATTAATTTATAAATATAATTAACCTATAATTAATTATAATTAATTTATAATTTTGCTAAAGTATATTAATGCGAAATAAGGTCAAATTATTGAAATTTGAAATTACTCCTCTTTGAAATTTATTTAAATTTCAAAGAGGAGTTATTTTCCTACACCTCTAAATAACCGGCGTCGCTTTATATTCAGCAAAATAGCATAAAATAAGATGCTCCGGAGCTCAGAGTTTCGCGGAACATCACACGCACACTATAATCAGGAATTTATAAGAGTAACAAAATGTTCAAATGTGTGTTTAACAGTTGTTTTAATTATATGTTAAGCAATTTACAGTGTAGATTTTTACCGTGTAAACATATTTACTGCGAATTGTGAAATATTCTACAGTTTGTGGTCTAATCTACATGAGATATTATCAACATTATTGTTAAATTATTACAAATGTCAACTGCGCATTTTCAAACCAAGAAATTGTAAACGCAAAATTCTTAGATGAAATTTTATGTATCCTTGCTATGGAAGGCAAATTAACAATTTTTCTCCGCCAAGGGCATTTTTGTGAACTCAAACGCAGAAATATTTCAATAAGTTGATAGACTAATTTTTAGTTTTAATATGATAACACCTTTTAGTTTAGCTTGATCATTGCATACCCAGTTGTGGAAAAAACAAAATTTATGCATTTTTATCAATGAAAAGGTCTTTTGAACTTTTGCATTTCTCGCAAAAAAATAACGCAGGCGAGTTAAAAGATGTTGCAATTAAATTCCATAACATAATAATTAAAATAACTCAAATAATTTATTTCCCCAACAGCAACAATAAAAAAGACCAATAAAAAATCAATCAATCGATAACTTACCACAATCCACGCGCAAAAACTACCAAGAACGGATCCACCTATCACAGCGGCCAGCACATCACACCTATCACATATAAATTATAAATATAATAATATAAATCCACCTATCACATATAAATTCGGCCAGCCTTAATTTTAGACACCGGTAGTTATTTTTGTCATGCGCAAGATTTTAAAATGAAATGGTTATGGCAAGATAGATGACATGACGATCATTCTAGCTTTACGCAGTTCATTTCATAATTTTGCGCGTGACAAATAACAGCAAGTTAAAAGTTTTTCTTGTTTAATGAAAGCACTTTGGCTGAGCAAACTCTGTGTTACTTTAGACTAAGCTTATGGTAACAAAAATTTTCTATAGATAAACCATTTTTTTGTTTTCATATTTTGGAAACATTTTAATTTTTTTTAATTCAAAATTTTTTAATAAGCTTTTTCTGACTCTAGCAAGTAGTATATAAAAATATTTTACCTTGGTCCAATCCGGTTTGCAAACTTCAATAAAATGTGGTCTTAACCTGCCCACGCAGAGTTTAATCACGTCTGTAACCAATTTCGTTGAAAGTATGCCAAAAAAATAGTAACCTATAATCGTACAAAAAAAATAATTAAAAAACCTTTAGAAAATGTAAATTTGCCATGAACAAAACAAAGCCAGAAAAAAGTTTGAGTTTGAGTAGAAATCCCAATCTCCTCATTTAAAATGAGAATTGCTTTTCATATGATCTTCCACAATATTAGAACTCACTAATAATTTGGGCCAGTGCAGCATGATATGACTAAGGACAACCTTGTTAAAGGATGTAAGGAAAGGTTATGTTATAAGAATTATTAACTAATAAAATTGTTCTGGATTGATTGTGTGTCTTGATGAGCATCTTGATTAAGTGAATATCCTGATCGCCTTGATTTTGATCATCATCCTGATTTCCCCAATTTTATTCTTTAAACCAATCCCATTCCGCACACTTATCTTTACATCAGTAGTTACAAAAGCCCTCACACTCTTTCCCTTACACCCTTCTTTGGTCCACCCGTAAGATGTACCATTTTTCCTTCATGTAATATACACCCTCTAAATGACGGAATGCCATTTATAATTTGAATTGTGTTTTACAAGTAGAGGGGATATATTCCATGTCGAAAATTGCATTATGTGTGTTACGGGGAAAACCACGGGAAGGTTAACTCCCGTTGGAAAGGGAACCGTTGGAACTCTTACAATACATAATATGTTCATGGCAACTTTTATTAAGCTAAATATATATTATATTTTTAGTTGATATATTGAGAATGAATTTATTGTGATAAGAAATTACATGCCAAATCATTATCTTTAAAAACGAAGGTATAATTGTCAAAATGCTGTATAATATAAAGTATAGATTGTGTGGTTTTAGAGAAAAATAAAAAAAATTTCCATTATTTTGTTATATTGGAAGTAAAATTTATATGTTGTTCCAATTTACTAGAAAAACATGGCTACATTTTAACGTTAGCACTTTTTACAAACATTTTATAATATACTACTTTTTGGTAAAATCAAGAATACATGAAAATTAATTAATAACAAAAGAAGAATGAGAAATGAAGAACAAATTATACGGACCATGTGTGGATCCAACCTAAACGCATACGTATGCATAGTTTTATATGCATACGCAAACAATGCAAAAATAATGCAAATAAAAGCAAAAAATCACTTAGCACGAAACGCAAAAATTTTACTTTTTTTAATGTCTTTTTTACGGTATTTTGAAAATTTGGAGTACAACCCCTACAACTCCCCCTTTTCGAAAAATTTGTATGAAGTGCAACCCCCTCTTTTCCGAAATCCTGGCTACGCCCCTGCATACGTATGCATTTTTTTCTAACTTTTATGCATACGTATGTATAATAGTTTCAAAAAAAAATGCATAAGTATGCATATACTTTGCGGAAAAATGCCTACGTATGCATATAACTAAAAAAAATATGCATACGTATGCATTTAGGTTGGATCCACACATAGCCCGTATAATTTGTTCTTAATTTCTCATTCTTCTTTTCTTTATTAATTAATTTTCATGTATTCTTGATAAAACTTGGTTTCTCAATACAAAATAACATGTCAGTTGGGAATAATATGATTATTTAAGCCAAAAAAATCTGTTTAAAGGAGTACTGTAACAAATCAAATTCCTATATCGCCCGAACTGGACAACTCCTTTAATACCAAACCTTCCTAATTTAAATATGGTATTTGGAGTGCTCCGTTGCATGGCTGGGGGGACGATATTTTTATCAGCTCAATCGGTTCAGTATTAAAGGAGTAATCTGTTTCTGGCGATATAGAAATTTAAGTTGTGACAGTGTTCCTTTAAATAAATCACAGAAAAACTGTGTACCGAAAAACAATTTTATGACGTTTTTTTTGTTTTTTTAAACTGGAAGTTAAAAAAGGTAATTATATATAGAATTACCACGAAGTAATGTGTGCATATTCACATATTTAAAAACCGAATAATATGTATTAGCCCAGTTAAAATTACTTTATTAAAAGCATATCATATCTAACAAAATATATAAACGGACGAAAATACGATGAACATTCCACGAAAACAGACTGAAACTTCGAAATAACAATGCCTTTTTCGACTCTTCCAACACTCGAAGTAATTCACTAACAACCATCTAAAATTAAGGTTTATACAAAAATAATATTGGAGTGACAAAAAATTTAGATAACATTAAAATCTAAAAAAAATGTTTAAATCAATCGTATTGTTAAATACTCACGAAAATTTTTTTCCTGTTTACATCATTTTTGCACAGACTAAATAAACTGAGCTTTACAACAAATACTGTACACTTTAAATTAATTCAACAGTTAATACAGTGCCAATAATTAAGTCCTGTAAAAGTTATGTAAGATTAAAATACGGTCTGGTTTCAGACCGAACATGCATCAGCATACTAATATAAAGCCACTGGTTATAAAGCCACTGATTGTTTTAACCAGCAAGACTGGTTAAAAATCCAAGTTGACCCACGCTCGCAAACCAAACAGTCTAGTGATGGGAGGAATCGCGGAACCCCCGGAACACCGGAACCGGAACCGGAATTGAGATTTTCAAATAATCCGGATCAGGAACCGGAACCAGAATTCTAAATTTTGCCCGGAACCCGGAACCGGAACTGCCCATCACTACCAAACACCAAACCAAATCCAGTTGCAGAAACAAAAAAAATTGCGCGCGATAGTTTTTCCTTTCATACGGAAACACCGTATGTAGGGTATGTATGTAGGGTAACTGACTTAAATTCGGACAGCCTTAATTTCGGCTCCCGGCTGTTATTTTTGCTATGCACAAGATATTATAAAATGAACAGCGTATGGCTAGATATATGACATAAAAATCTACCTAGCCATATGTAGTTTATTTCATTTCATTTTGCGCACGGCAAAAATAAGAACCGATAAAAATATAGGTTAAAAAAACCAATCGTAAAAAAAATATAGGTAAATGTCATATTCAGATTTGTTTTATGGTAATTACTAATTAATAAAAAAAAGGCTTACTATGATAGCTGGCATAAAACAGAAGGAGTATAGCACTGGTGAGGGTACTGTGCTTGTCCTGTACGGATATCTTATGCTCTCATCGTCGCAAAAGAAGCCGCGCTGAAAAGTTTCCGGCAGGAATTTGACGAGTAAGACGGCTGCCAAAAAGCCCAGGATAATGGCTGCGTCCGCGGTGAGTTTTTGAAAGGCGATTTTTTTCGGCACCGTTTCTGATTTTTCCGCTCAAAAATATACGTTATTCGGCTAAAAAGCATAAACTGTATAAGGAACTACAGATGGGTTGTGCGAGCTGTTCATCAGACAATGGCCGTGTCCATTTTGAGTTTTTGGAAACCGGAAGGCGATATTTGTCGGCGTCATAATGTTTTTTTTTGCATAAATGTTCGTGTATTTTGGCTAAAAAATCAAAAACTAACGTAGGAATACAGCTGGATTGCGCAAGTTATTCGCATAATACAAAATTTCGGTCGCGTGATGACCAATCAAAACAAAGTTATTTGTTAAATTGTTTTTTAAAGTATTTACAAAAAATTGAAACTATACAGAAACTATTGCTGGCTTGTGGCAAGTTGTTCACTGAATGTAAATCGGAAAGGGGGTTCCCCGTAATGACCAATAAACACATTAAGTCATTTTCCTTCATTTTTTCCCAAAAATTAGAGGTACGTTTTTTGGCTAAAAAATAGGAACTATAGAGGAAATAAAAAGTTGTGCGTTGTTGTGCATTTGGGATTTTTTCCGCTGCAAATCCGCAGAAGGCGTTTCGCGGCAGTGCTTGTCAATGTTAAACTTCACGTCCACCCGCTGCCGCACGATGAGTTTAACACAGTGAAGCACTGGCCGAATCTCTTCTGCGGATTTGCAGCGGTTTTTAGACGAAAAAATCCCAAAAGGTTAAAAATATAGGGTTAACGTGATGACCCATCAACGCAAATTCATTCATCATTATTGTTTTTTTTTCTTAAAAATATATACGTATTTCGGCTAAAAAAACAGAAACTAGTTATTTGCTGCATAAATACAAAATGGGGGTCGCGTAATAACCAATATTTAGACATGTTAAGCTATGAATGTATCGACAAAGCCAAAATATTCAATTCTTCCAGACCTTGCTTTACCACGGGCGGGTAAAATAACTGCTTAGGCTGGCTCGGTACTCATAAAGCGATTTTTAAGAAATAGAATGAGTTTTATTTTTTGCTAGATTTTTTAAAATCACCTAGGTAATTCCGAAAAAAAACTAATTTTGAACCGGACACTCTATATCTCGGTAAAACCGGAATGCCTCATTTGGGAAGTCAGGTTTTTACCTGCCTTTTATCTGCCTCTATCAAAAATTTTTGCTGCCTTCCTCGCTGTTCTCCGTTCAAAATCTACTTGCCGCCTACCTGCCTCGAGGCAGATTTAGCTGCCTCCTATATTTGTCTTCTCACAAATATATAGTTTAATACAAGAGGCAGAGCCTTCTGCCTGCCTCCAAGTGAAGTTTTCGGTGCCTCCACTCTGCCTCCTACCTGCCTCTCAGACATTTAAGCCCGGTTCACACTGAGGTGGCAATGCCACCGGTGGGAATGCCACCGCCACTGGTGGGAATGCCACCGGTGGCATTGCCACCTCAGTGTGAACCGGGCTTTATTCCGCCTTCTACCTAACTTTGAGGCAGATTTTGCTGCCTCAAACCTACCGAAGCCAGAGCTTTGACAGCCTCACTCTCGGGTTATGGAATGTCGACCTTGGTAACACCATCAGTCGTAAAATAAAATTTAGATCGATAACTTTTAATTTTGATATATTTTTTATTTTATTTTGACAAAAATGAGGAATAAGTATATGAAATTAAATGAAAAACGTTTATACTTTTTTATAAAAATATTTTTTGACGCAATAATAATAAGTTGTCCAGATTTTTTTAAAAAAATTTGAAACGCAGGCCTAAAAACAAGAGTTAAACTTTTTTTATAGCTTGGGCTGTTTTGGAAAAACTTTTTTTTAAATTTTACACCGTCCACCTAAAAAATTCGTTCGGAACATTCCAAAAAACAAGACTTATTTTTATTTTTAAACACACTAAAAATTGGATTCTACCACATGTGAGTCCTGGCAAAAAATCCAAAACACCACATTTGAGTCCTATCACATTTGAGTCCTGCCACATTTAAGTCCTGGTAGGAAATGACTTCATTATATGATTTCAAAAAACGTTTAAACGAATGTTCTGACTACACTCGAGCAATCAAAGAATTAATCTTAAAACTAGTCACAGTCACACTAATTTTTAGGCCGGGTTCAATCAATCAATCAATCAATCAATCAATTTTTATTTTGCCATCTAAATACAATGACAGGAAAGACACAAAAGCTAGTAAAAATACTGCACTTAGACTTGTATCTACCTATTTAATCACATATAAATATAAATATATTATTCATAAAAAACCTAGAATATAACGAATAGCTTATTATGCTAATAAACATAATTTGGGCAACATTTACGTTTACAAATACATAACAATACAAAATAACGGTTATTAAATTTGTTGCCAACGGTTTTTTTTTCAAAAAACATAAAGGTTTCAATAAAAGCACTAAGGGTTTTTATACAAACGTCCTTCAATACAAATTTATATTAAGTTAAGTTATTTTGACTTGCGAAAGATTTTTTTATGTTTTATTATTTGTTTAGTTCTTCACAAAAAAGCTGAAAAGATTTGTTAGAAGAAATAGAAATGGTACTTGCGCTGGTGACACTTTTATTGCAATTTAATTAAATCAAGAATAGATGAAATTAATTAATTAAAAAAAGAAGAATGAGAAATGGAGAATAATTATACGGGATATGTGTGGATCCTAACGACATGGATACGTATGCATGTTTTTTTATGCATACGGTTCCATGTTTTTCGAGAAATATGCAACCGTATGCATGTGATTTTATAAATTGGCAAACGGTTGCATGGAAAACCATGCAACCGTATGCAAAATATGCATACGTATGCATAATTTTTTAAAATCACATGCACACGGTTGCATGTAATTTCAAAACACATGCAACCGTTTGCATGTATTTTTCAAAACACATGCAACCGTTTGCATGTGTTTTTAAAAAACATGCAACCGTTTGCATGTGTTTTTAAATTACATGCAACCATTTGCATGTGTTTTAAAATTACATGCAAACGGTTGCATGATGTGGTTTCAAAAATTATGCATACGTATGCATGTGTTTTAAAATTCAAAAAAAAAAATCCGTAAGATTTTTTTTTAAAAAATAACAATATCTGTTAAAACACTTTGCAATTAATCTTTGGCCGTCAAAAGTGGTCATAACTCGGCTATTAGAGTAATTTTAAAAACCAATATATCAATTTGTTTGTATTTTAATGAAAAATACAGTAATGTTTTTAGATTTTTAATTTTCTTATTTGTTTACCTGATAAATAATAATATATCAAACACCAATAAAAACGCACAAAATATATTATTTTGAAACAAGCATAAAAGTGATATTTAGATATATACAAGTACTTTTTTTGTAATCGAATTGTAAAAGCTTGGAACTCACTACCGCGAGATATTGTGTCAGCTACCACTGTAAATAGTTTTACTGATAGACTAAAAAAGTACGAATTGTAATTTTATGCTATGTCTTCTATGTTGTATGTTTTTGTTTGTTTTTTTTTCTTTAATTTTTATTTTAAAGCGGTAAGCCTTTGAACCTTTATATTTGTATGCGTTGTTTAGTTTATAAACTTTTGTATGAGGTATTTAGTTTTGAGAGGAAGTAAAATATATTTATTCTGAGCTAGGAAATAGTAAAAAAAATATTTTTTATGTTTTATTTTTCAGTTATCTTGTATTAAACGATTTGATAAAAAATAAAATATTAAGTATTAAAGTCAAGTAAATAATACATAATTACAAGAATAGAAAAAGAAACTAGTGAAATGAATTTACAAAACTTGATAAAACATACAAAATGAAGTAGAAGTTTGTGATAAATTAAAACCATATACAGAAGAATGTACATAAAATAGAAGAACATAAACTGCGCGAATTAAAACTGGTTATGGACTACCGACAGTTAGACAAACAACGATTAAGACAAAAGGAACTTACTACTACGAAATATATTAAAATACAAAAAAATTGCTAAAACAAACTTAAATTAATACTAGCAACATTCTTATTTAAAACAGGACTATCCATCTTTATACATAAACTTTCTTTTACTCTCAGATTAAACTCATTAGAAGCGGTAACATAAAGCAGCAAAATCCTTAGACGTTGGATAATTCTTAAGCATATTACATGAAACAACATGATCAAATACAACGGAATCTTTTGGAACAATCTTTTTACCAGTTTTGGAAGAGATTTTTATATGTTCTGAGAATATAGTGCCAAGGTGGCGAACCGTTTGGCCACTACACGTAAATTTATATACAACACTAGATCTCAAATCAAACGGGATGTTGTCCTTATATGGAAAAAAGTTTGTTAAACGAACAGAAGTTTTAAACACAATTTTAAGCTCAACTTGAGGGAAAAAACGGTAAAACAGTTTTTTAAGATTAGAACTAGCGCGTGCGGAACTAACACCAGTATATGGTAAAACAATATATAGTGGTATTTTCTTAGACAGTTAAAGCTACATTGGTTTTAACAGAAAATACTTTACAAAGAAACTTTCTTATACAAGAATCCATAAAACCGACAGGATAAGCATTTTTACATAAAAGAGATTTTAAAACTTGGATTTCTTTATGAAACTGGTGTATATGTTGATGATAGATGATAAGACCTATGCAAAAGACTAAAAACAAGACTAAATTTACAAAGAAAATGAATAAAACTCTCATAACTCGAATAAACGCCACTAAATGTTGGCTTCCTATATACAGATGTTGTAAAAACATTGTTATTTCTACTGACGGACATATCTAAAGAAAGGAAAACAGATTTAGAAAGACTCTTTTTCACATGTAAACTTAAAACACATTTATGACGGGAAATCAAAATTTTAAAACAAACGACATGAGACTGACAACGAAATAGGATAAAACAATCATCAACGTATCACCGTAAAAGACAGGCTTGAATTAGTAGGACATTCATTTAACCAAATCTCTCATGGTAACACATAAAAGCATTAGCAAAGCGTTGGTTGAGGCGACCCCATTGCTACTCCATCCAGTTGACGAAAAAGTTTGGAGTCAAAAAGGAAGATATTGTTTTGAACAGCTAGCTTTATAAAATTGTTGAGAACTTTTTCATTGGTAAAACCAGAAGGACAATTTTCGCTATTGAATATAAAATTAGAACAAAATATTTTTATAGTTTCGTCTAAGGAATATTGGTGAAAAGTGATTCTACATCGAAGTTGGCCATAAAAAGTTCATTGTACGGAAAATTTTCAGGTGATAAATTACAGATATCTTAGGCAAAAGAAAAAGAGTCGTGGACGGAATATTGCTTTGATGTACATGTTGACAAAACCCTAACAAGAAATTTGGCTAAACGATAAGACGCAGTTCCTATAGCTGATAAGATAGGGCGTAGTGGAACATTATTCTTGTGAATTTTTGAAAGACCATAGAGTTTTCCTGGCAGAGAACCTGAAGGGGAAAGACGATAAAACTCTTCCTCAGTGATCACTTTTTGCTTTCGAAAATCTCGTAGTGATGAACGAAATTTGTCTTCATGATTCAGGACGAAATTAAATCTTTTGTCTCTTACAGAGTTTTCTTTTATTCTTTAATTTTCTTCGAATTTAATGTAATCTACAGAATATCAAACATTTTATTAAGATAAAGCGGACGATCAAGTAAAACCACGGTGTTACCTTTGTCAGATATTTGAATAATGAGATTCTTTTGAGATTTTAATCTTCTAATGCTTCTAGCTCAACCTTTGATAAAACTTGAGGACGAGATGAATCATTATATTGATAAAAATGAAGACATTGAAATTTCCTTGATAGACGTTTTGATAAAATCTTGGTTTCCTTTATAGACGGGAAGTTTTTGAACTGATCTGTAAAGTAATTCAAAGGAAGGAAATAATCAGGTTCTGAAAGCTTTT
>JASAMX010010812.1:0-11561 GCA_030248175.1 Microlaimidae sp. YZB2_3 | reverse complement strand
TGTTGTAACCTACTTGGTACGGTTAGTATGCTGATGATACCAATATAATTTTTGATGAACTATTGTGTGAAATATTAGAAAATTTTAACTTATTAATAAAATCAAAAATTTAGAAATAGTTAAAACCAAATACACCGTTAGATTTTAAAGTATTTGACAAGTAAAACGATACTTTACTTTTTACAATTGCTTAATAGGTTCGTGACTTATGATTGGCTTTATAAGCAAAACATTAATTACAAACTTGTTTTGCAGTTTTTGTTTTTAATTCATTTAATTTTTTTTTCTAAATTTCCGTTTTTTTTTAATTTTTTTAAATTTATTTTTTTTTAAACGTTAATGTGTTTCACATAGCCCCCTGAACACCCCTGAAATCAAATTTTATCCTTAGGGGGATCAAACTAAAACATTGACACGCATACACATTACACCACGCTGCAGAAAAAACATAAACTGAATAAACGGACAAACATCCTGCATATTTTTTTGCGTCTAAGAAGTGGTTGGTGTAATGGTTGGTACTAAATCAAAAATACTAATAAGTTTTAATCTGAAATATTTTATTTTGTGTAAAATATTTTAGATTTTATAAAGCTATTATTAGCTATGAGAAGCTATTATGCCAATTTACCTCTTTCGCCATCATTTGGCCGTTTTGAAGATCTGGAGATAGCGAAGTATGGAATGGATTGAATACTGACTACAGGTTCTTCCAAGAGAGAAAGTGCTCTGCCAAATTGCTAAAAAGTACATATACATATGTATAATTTTGTGCAGTGCTATAGCATATGTAAGTTTTAGCGATAAAACCTAAATCAAGTACGCAAAATATAGAACATAGGGTAACTGACTTAATTTCGGCCACGCCTTAATTTCGGCCACCAATTTAGGGTGTTAGAAAATTGGCTTATTTTTAAAACACAAAAGAACTAGCACTAAAGTAACTGGATTAATGTTGAATAAAGTGTTTTTACAAAAGTTTTTTTATTTTTATTATTCTACATTATCAATATTTTCATACAAAAAGTGAATTTTTTATGATTTTCTTAATTTTTGTTTTGTGTTTAAACTGCATCAAATTTAGAACGAAGCAATATATAACGTTAAAATATCTTCTATTTAAGGCTCAAAGTTATTAATTTTCATGTTTTGATATTTTCTTCAAAATTATTTTGTAATGCGTTTATCTAACTGCGCATTTTAAGATTCCGTTAATTTCGGCCACCTTAAAATTTAGATGAAGGAACCTGCTGTTTTTTGCTGTTTTTAAATATTATTGTACTACCGTACTTCTAAAGAATTTTTTTTGCTTGTTTGACTTTGTTTTGACGTTTTTTTAAGCAAAAATAAAAATTAAACAAAAAATACAAATTTTTAAAACTTGTTTTTTTAAGGTTTTGACATAATTATTTAAAGTCTTGCTAATAAGTATTAAAGTTCGCAAACGGGAAAAATCAAATTATATGTACCAAGAACAATACCTAAGGGTAAATTTGCAACCTTTAGAAATTTTTATTGTTCGTTTAAGCAATAGCTATGGCCAGTTTTTTTTAGGTGGCCGAAATAAATGGCACGCGCCTTAATTTCGGCCACTTTAAAAAAAAAGTTTAAACCTTCACTGATTTTTAAGTGTAACAGAA
The DNA here is from genome assembly GCA_030248175.1 of Microlaimidae sp. YZB2_3. Taxonomy (NCBI): domain Eukaryota; kingdom Metazoa; phylum Nematoda; class Chromadorea; order Desmodorida; family Microlaimidae; species Microlaimidae sp. YZB2_3. The sequence goes on along the minus strand of JASAMX010010812.1, from coordinate 9,921 downwards.
ATGTTCAAATTTTGCACTGGAATAACAAATATAGCTACTGTTTAATTTTTAGGCCAAATTTTGGCTTGATTGACAAAGCCAGAAAAAACTTATTCAAAAAAATAAAAAAGGTGGCCGGAATTAAGTCAGTTACCCTACAGGTAGTTTTTTTGTGACTAAAGTTTGAACGATTGGATATTGCCCAAAGCTCCGAACTGCGGAGCTCTGTTCTATTTTTGTACTATTCTATGAATAAATAAAGAGTAATGTCACAAAGTTATATTATTTTAAGCTTAATTGAAATAGTATTTAAAAGGAAGATAGAATAATCCAAAATATAATAATTTAAGCTTAAATAAATCTAAACTTTTTTTATTTAAGGGCGGAATTGTGTGGCTTTTGACGTTTCAAACCTTCGTGATGTTTAAGACCAAAAAGCGCGTCTGAAACAGAAATGAGGGAAAGAGACCGCGCCAGTGCTGCCCAGGGATAAACTTCGCGTTGGGATTACCAAATGTTTGTTATTAACGATCATGTGTTTTTGTGCAAGTTTTTTGTATATTTTTTATTTTTTATTTTTAATTCTTCTTTGATTAGCTTATATTAAATTCAATAAGTTGTCTGTGTTTCAAATTCTGGCAGGAACAAAAAAAAACCATTTATAACTTTAGTAATACGGTTAAAAAAACATTTAACATTTATGAAAATGTTAAATTTTTGAAAAAAAAAACTCAGGTTCATAGTGTTAATGCAGAGCGTAGTAAACAGGCTAAGATTATGAAAGCCCAGCCCAGCTCGTGAGAATTTTCAACTGGCAAAGCCCAAAAAGTTCCGAAATGTTTTCAGTTCGGTCCAGCCCGGTCCGCGTCTTCTTTTTTATCCTAATACTAATGATTTTAAGAAATAATTGCCCCCATCCAGCCCGCGAGTATAACAAATTTCGGTTTTATCTGACCTACCAAATAAGGCTAACAATCACGGCCCGATCCGCTTACGACTTTCAAACACAAATACAAACATTTTTGTTTAAGTTGACTTTGTACCTGATCCAAAAGAAGACTAGGTGTGGGATAGTCAAACCAATCACCTCCTCGTAATACAGGATGGAAGCAATAAGGATTCAACGACATATTTATGAGCTCAAATTGTGTCTAATTAAGTTTTTAAATGGAAGAATTCGCACAATTAAAAATAACTGACACACAGACTGCGAATTGTAAACGAACTAAGCGATATCTGTTGAAATGTTAAACGAACATAAATAAGTGTACAGAAAGTGAAAAAGACAATTGATACAGATTGAAGGACGGAGCAAAATGAATTCTTTATCTTTTATAAGGCTTGGGATTAAACACGCAGTTTCCCGAATAATCTCTCCCAATCAGCGAAAGGAAGTTACTAACAGGGCCATGCGCTCATTGGCTGTCGTTGACAGCGAAAAATAGAATCTTCCCGAATGTATAGCTGCTTCCTTTGTTATTGATGAAAGATAAAAGTAGACTGAAAAAAAAACAGCTAAACTTCTATTTTTAAAGCTAAAAAAACCTTCTTCTTAAATTGATACATGAAAAAATTTGTTTATCTGAAAAACTTTTTTAATATAAGTTATACAATTTATAATTTCATGCAATAACAAAAGCTAACGAAAAAATAAATCAGTTTGATAATTTTTCTTACTTCAAATTGAAAAAAAATTGTTATAATGTGTGTCAGCATTATTTTAGTATATGTGCCCCCGTTTTTTTAATGTTTCAATACTTTTCAGCATTATTTAACAATAAGTTTTCAACGTTCCTTAATATTAAGTTCAGTGGTAATTGATCTCCGAAAACGTTCGTTTTTTGTGTTTTTGGGATCAAAATTTCTAAAAATGGTGTAATTGTGTTCAATGCCAATTGTTGATGTAATTGTTAATGCAAACTTTGATGTACAAACTTTGGCTTCTAATAAAAAATGTGGGGCTTTGTAATGTTTTTTTTTCGATTTTTTAAGTACAATATCTTGATGTATTTTTGACGTATCAAAAAAAATTTTTTAGAAGCTTACAAAACAGAAAAATTTTTAAAATTGGTTTCACTGGTCACAACTTTGTGTTTCAAATATCACCACGACGAAATTTGGTGGAAAAATAACACAGTTTTGGCTTTAAAAACAGGGTATGGCGTGTGTTAAAAGTCAACAAGTAATAAAACTGATCATGATATTTTCTTGATTGCAATTAAATCCTATTTCTTGAAGATTAAACGTTTCCGAGATTCACTTCACGCATTTTAACTAAAATGTGACAACGGTGTAACGAATACAAAGATAAAATAATGTAAAAAAAACTACTTTTGGCCTTATAAACAAAATTTCTAGCGTTATTCGTTTTATTTTCGCCACATGGTGGCTTACCAAACCTGCGTATAATGTCAATTAGCAACACTGATATATTTTTGGATAAATCGATCCTCTGTGGTTGAAATATATTTAATCAATTTTTTAGTAGCCAGTTATTACCAAAGACTATATGGACTAAATGCTTTGTTGCTTACCCAAAATGAATGTTAATGCAGTGTAGTTAGATAATGTTTAAATTAGAACAAAAAACTTGTTTAAAAAGTTTATGAAAATAAAAATAACACAATAAACAACATTAATTTACATTTATTTTGGAGAAATGAATATTGAAACGAAACGTATATAATCAAAAAATGATTAATGCAACAAGGATATGACACTTTACAATCATTTTTCTCCTTGATCGTCACCTTATTCAGCAACGAATTGGAAAGCTCATTAGTTGTTGTTCAGTATTTTAAAGTTTTACTTAAAAATGATCAAAATTTTATAAATTTTATCAAAATGATTTTAAAATAGCATATTCAATTCAGTTATACGTCTAATTTACTAAAAAAATAACAGTTAACAATTTTTTAAGTAAAATAATTAAACATTCATTTTGTATTATTTATATTTTCGGCTTCGTTTTTAACTTCAGGTGGTTTATTCTTTTCAATAGTCGGCTGTGGAGCACCAAAGGTAATTGGGACGGTTCTTTCGTTTTTCTCTTTTGTAACCTCCGGTTTAGGAGCCTAAAACAATGCATTTAAGTTTCCGTCGCCTTTAGACACTGCGCTTTACATCTGCGTAAATGGTGCGATAATTATCAGAAAAGGTTAATTTTATTTATAACTTTTACAAAAATAAAAAGCATTTTAATAATTATCAATATTATCAATTACGTTAAAAATAAAAAAATATACAAGTTTTTCAACTATGTTACTACAAAGCTGGACTTAAGTTGCCAAGCTAAAAAAATTTTTGAAAACCTTTTAAAAATAAGCAAAGAAATAGCTACAGTTTTTACAATATTTATTTCATTTCCAGTAGGAGAATAATTAGCTTCTATGAAAATATTAAAATTCAACGTTATGTACCTGAATGCTGAGAACTCCTTCTTTCGAAAGGTTAGAGATGATTTTATCGGGGTCCACCTCCTTCGGTATGAGATATTTGCGAGTAAAGTGCCGGGAAACAAAACCGTGTTCGTCTACTTTTTCTTCATGTTTTCCTTCGATTACAAGATTTTGATCCACTATTTTTACCTAAACACAAGTTAATCATGGTCTACATAGGCTGTATAACAATGTTGAATAAACGAATTCTTGGTGCAGATAAGTCGCAAAAATATTAATTTGTAGAAAACCTATGTTATTAAGTAACTAAGGTGCCAGCTGACACGAAAAAACTTATAAGTAAAACTATTGTTTCATTTTTAGTAAAATATGCACATTTCTCAACCCGTTATATTTTTCTATGATAAAAAAATTAGAAAAAAAAAACAAAAGAGCTTGATTTTAGGATTTAGTTTTATTGAAGAAAAATTTTTAAAAGAAAAATGTTGTCATTTGTTAAAATTAGAAATAAAACTATTACAAATATTTCATAAATTCTCAGAATAATTGCTTTACCTTAATTTCTTCAGGTTTAAAGTGGGAAACGTCCAGATTGATTTGAAATTTTTCATTGTCATTGATGACTTCTGATGTTCCTAAATTGGTATTCATATCAATAAGTCATTACAGTTATATTAAATTTGATTTACGTGTATACGAGTTTCGTTGAGTTTTGTTTTAATGAGTACACGCAAGTCAGAATTTAAAGCACAAAGAATTTTTTAAATATTCGTAATAAAAAATCTGAATTTTAAAATTGGGGTTTTTTAATTATACAGTAAAAAATGAAATATACAGCAAAAAGTGCAGCAGACTTTTTTTGCTTTTAATGAAGTTAAACTATTAATTTTAACACAAACTTATATTTAATAAAAAATGATAGTGTAATTTAGCCTTTTCCAATTGTAATCGTGCCTAAGACGCGAAATTTAAATCTCATCTTAAGCTAAAAAACAGAGCCGACGGACAGACGTGAGGAAAAAGAACAACAATTTTCATCATTGAACAGCAATAGTGCATTCTTGTTGTGCCTTCAAAACGCGCTTGTTTGCATAAGAATCCGAAAGGGTTAAGTACCTATGAACTTTGGGGGTAAGTTGAGGTAGGCAAACGCAAAATATTTTTGCTATTTTTTCTTCTACTCGTCTGAGTAAACTTACAATGCATTTTAAAAAGCGGAAACTAAAACAAAAAAATTTAAAAAAACTTTACCTCTATCTGGTCCTCTGAGTCTATTTCCAGAACGAGATCGTGCATAATATGGAATCGCCTGAACGCTAATTACGGGTTCTTCAAACACAGAAATAGGCAATCCAAATTGCTAAAAATATCATATAAACATACTAAACAAACCATAAAAGATTACGTGGCTAAAGTGACGTTCTAATTGTGTTTGCTTTTGCTATAATTTTTGGTTTTAAAATAATACTTAAAAGTTTTAGAAAATTTTAGTATTATTGATAATAATGATGTTTCAAACCACAAATATCATGCTTTGAATTTGCATAGCTCCAGAGCTTCGCCTCTCAGAAATACGATTTCAATTATATTTAGCCACATATATTTTTAAAGGTTGTTAAAATATTTAAATAAATTTTATAACAATTTCAGTTCAGACAATTTTTTAATTAAAGTATATAATAGTAAAAGTTTTACTAACTAATCAAAAAGTTATCACCAAAATAGGAGGAGTCCAACAACAGTTCGGGCGGCGGAGCTGGGAGCTCTGGAGAACGTTTACTATACTAGAACGTTTTATAAAATAAGTAAAATATATAACGACACTTTAAATGTGCACTGGTAAAAAAATCGAGTGATCATATTTCGCCATCCATTATTCGCAATGTTGGCGAAACAAGATTGAGTACGATTTTTTTTAGAAAGTACGACAATTTTGTGCAGACTACAATTATTGGGTTATCTATAGAATTTTTTATATTTATTATAAAAGTTTTAAATAGCAGAAAGAAAAACTAACAAAAAGTTTGCGACAAGAAAGCTCAAGATTCCTTAAATTTTGTTAAGAATCGAAATTTAAAAAAAATAATAGAAACTTAAGTTTATTAACTAGCCTTGAAAAATGCTCTAAGAATAGAGCAGGAAAAAGGGGCGATTTTTCCCCGGGCGTATGTTTAGACAGAAAAGATGTGGACTAGGCTATTATGTGGACTATAGGAAATTTGCATTTGGTTTGGCCAGCTGCTCACTAAATAAAAATTTCTAAAATATGATAATGATTTGTTTATACATTGATCTAATCACACAGCACTGTTGCATTTTTTTTAGTTTGATGAAATGTCAATTAAAAAAAATCATACTCACAGCAATCTTTCACAAGTGCGAAATTGCCACTTTTTCAATTAGAATGTTATATTTGTATGTGTAAAAAACAACTATAAATTTGAAAAAGTGGCGATTTCGCGCTTGTCAAAGATTGCTGTGAGTATGATTTTATATTGACATTTCATCAAACTAAAACATGCAACAATGCTGTGTGATTAGATCAATGTATAAACAAATCATTATCATATGGTAGAAATTTTTATTTAGTGAGCAGCTGCCTAAACCAAATGCAAATTTCCTAGAGTCCACATAATGTCCATCTCAGCCTAGTCCACATCTTTTCTGTCTAAACATACGCCCGGGGAAAAATCGCCCCTTTTTCCTGCTCTATTCTTAGAGCATTTTTCAAGGCTAGTCTACCACTTTTTTTGAATTAAATTAAAAAATAGCCTAATAAACTATAGTTTTAGCTGCGCAATAACATATGTTTATAATCATTCCGTTGCCGAGATATACTTTTTTAAATAAAAAATAATATGAAGAAGAAGATAAATTTAAATTACAAAATTTACCCACGTTGTTTAATTATAGTTAGTGCGGTGCAGTTGCGCTCCAGGCAAAGTTTATCTACGTTCTCTAAATATAGTTGGCGCGATGCCGTGCGCCAGTGATTGCAATTATAGTTTTTAAGGTAAAAATAATAATAATAATAATAAGATGATGATGAACATGAATTACAAAATTTACTCACGTTCTCTAAGTATATTTGGCGCGGTGCCGTGGGTTAAATTGCAGTGTGGCACCCCGCACCACCGATGATTACCGGCGCGTGGCGCTCCCGCGCAACTGACGCTTATTATTATTTTTTAATAAATAAAACTTTGAATTAATTTTGTCATCAGTAATGCAAGAATTAAAAAAAGTACTCTGTTGTTTTCACCGTTTTCCGCGCGGTTGATTGAAGCAGATGGCGCTGGGAACTGGTTCCGTTTCTGCCACCAATTAAAAGCGGTCTGCTTTTTTTGTGCGGTTTCTATGAGGGAATGTTGGTTGTCTGCTCTGTACAATCGTTATTGTTGCCAAAAGGCTGTTATTGTGTGGTTGGGATTTTTTATTTGTCTATTTTTCAAATTTTTTATTTTGATCAATAAATCGATAACAAGGACCTAAATGAAAAAAGTGCTTCCTAAGAAAGTGGCGTAATTCCTTCTTCTTTTTAATGAGCCCATGTTTATTTTTGATCAATCAGTAACGAATGAGGAATATCGCTTTTAAGGATGGAGCGTTGGAATAATAATAATAATAATAAGAAGAAGAAGAATAAGAAGAAGAAGGTTCTAAATTTCAAAATTTACCCACGTTCTCTAATAATGGTTGGCGCGGCGCCACGGGGCTAAATCGCCCCATGGCGCTCCCGCGCCACCCATGATTTAATTGTTTTGCTCAAATTTTTATACTATCACAATTTTAAAATAAAATACTGTATAAATTTTAAAACAACCTTACCTGACCAAAAAGAAGGCTGGGAGTGGGCCAATCAAACCAATCTCCACCGCGTAAAAGTGGGTGAGTAAAATAAGGATTAATAGACATATTTCTTGATAAAGCTTTTCGCAAAGCAGGTAACGCAAGCTTTCGTAAAGCAGCCGTTTTGAATATTGATTGGTAGACAACACAATAAATACTCCTTAGTAGAACGCAGAAAAGACAGTTATTGGCCGCTGCGAAATGAGGTTTTTATAATGCCAAGGATCAAACGCGAAATTTCTCGAATGTTCTTAGCGAATTAGCGAAAAGTCTGTTGACGTATTTGCAAAACTCTGATTGGCTGTCGGTGAGACGGCAGAAAGGATTTTGATGCGTAAATAAACTCAAAACAAGAAGAGGTCACGTAGGTTTTCGAATGTTATTATTAGCACAAGTCCTGCTTTGCAGAGTAATAGTACTGGCGCCGGTTTTTTAAATATATCAAATTATTTAGTGTAAAAGCGTGAGTAAAAAAAGTAAAATTTTGTATTTTGTAACCAATGGGGTTATTAAAAGAGTGTTAATTGCCTATTTTTCTTCTTAGATTTGTTTAAATCTACGTTCACAGATGTGTTTTTGAAAACACTAAAATTACACCAATCGTGTTTGTTTTGGGGAATCGAACCAAATTATAAAAATTTTTTAAATTGACTAATAAAAAAACTTTCGTTTTTAAGACGCATTCACCTTTTCCCCAATTTAAAAAAATGTTGCTCTGAAAATATGCCGTAAAAACGCTCAAATATTTAATATCCTTTTTAACAACTAACTATACTTGTTGGTCTAACTGCGTCCTACCCTGGGGCCTATTTCATAAAATCTGTTTAATTGTAACTTAATAAATTCATTTAATTTCTTCTTATCTTATTAATTAAAAACCCGTACGTAACTGTGGTATTTACCGAATTCACAAATTTGTAATTTTTTTAAATTCTGAACTCAATTTTATTAATACATATTTTAATTAAAAACACAAAAGCAAAATATTCGTTTATTGTGAAATGTAAAAAGACAAAGTGTGCAAACATGTAACACACTTAACGTCTGAGCAATAGTTAAAACAACTTATTTATTTACATGTTTATTAAAGACATAGGTTCAATCCACCATATTGCACGGCCGTAAAACTTGTTAGATTTGTATGGAAATTTATTTGCAAAGTGCAAAACGCATGGAACTTTCAAAAATAATTATTTATTTTGCAACACAGTGCAAACATCTCTACAACAAAAATCACACTCATGAAAATAATGGATTGATTTGCATTTGAAAGAACTATTCTATAGCCAATTTAGGATACTACTAAATCTAGGGTATTTAAAAAGCACCATCACAAATCAATTTTTTATAATGCTCCGGTCGAACTACTTCTTAATTATTAAATCTGAAAATATATAACTTATGTATGTATATATGTTTTTGTTAAAACAGCCTGCTTCAAATTTTATATTTGAGCTAAGCTTCTCGGCAGGAAACTTTAAAATCAAATTTTCAAACAATTGGTCCAGTATTAAAGGTGCGATTTATTCCGGACGATATAGAATTTTGATTTGTTCCAGTGCTCTTTTAAAACAGCTTTATTTTATTTGTTCGGCTCGAAAAACCGTCTACCATGTAATTTGTGTAAATTGTTGCCGCATCAAAGGCAGAATTTGCCTATCTGTAGCTTTGCCAACTTTAAAAAAATCTTTATTTATCCACATAAATATTGACAATTTTTTTATAATAACTACTTAAATTTAAGCCTTTATTTTTTACATTGTTTAAGATTTTAGCTTTTTATATATTTTTCGCACACAAACCCATTTGCGTAATTTCATGCACAGAATCCAAATCATTTGGCAGATGAATGGAGGTGGATTTAAACCGGACGACTGCCAACCCTCGCATTGCTTATAATCTGCAAATACCAGCCTTCCCGCTACGGTGAGCAAATTTTGCATCTGGTTAAAACCAGCAAAAGTTAATAACAATTATGCAAATCAATAAGTTCCTTTTTTGTAGCTTATAATTCTTGAGATTATAGGTGTAAATAAATCTTGTTGCGTGCAAAACACGAGTATCTATTTCGGCATTATGCGGTCTGTGCAATCCAGGATTTTATTTTTGTGGACACACTTTCTCTTTTCGCAGTTACATTTTTTTTGCAATCGCTCTACAGTGAAATTATAATTGGAATATAAATGTTTTAACAGAATCTCTTGGGCTATTTTTTACCAGAGATACTTCTTTCGTTTAATGTCACTAGAAATCCCACCTAATGTGAAATAAACAAATTGTTACGCGTTAGCGAAAACATAAGCGAAAGCTGCGAATATGGCACCGGTCACATCGATGTCTTCGGGTGTGTAAACAGTCATGGTGTCCGCCTTGGTGTGATGAAAAATAAAATAATTGTCGTAGTCGTCCGGATTACTGTAAGTTATTCCAGGAACTCCTAAATTAGTTTTAAATCTATTTATTAATAGTTTAATCTATTTTGACATATGAAACTATTACTATTTCATTTTAGATTAACACTATGAAGTATACATAACAATTGTTATGTATTCTAGATACTATCTATACTTACTTAATTTATACGCATAAAAAGTGCGACAAGACTTTGCTAATCCCGTACGTACATATAAATTCAAAAGTCTATGATTGTGTTGACTCTAGCGAGAAATTTTTACTTGACACTAAATTTTTGATC
>JASAMX010010810.1:0-73539 GCA_030248175.1 Microlaimidae sp. YZB2_3 | reverse complement strand
TCATCATCATTTATTCTAGCAAAGTTTATATGAAACACTACACAATGCATTGTATTACCAAGGCGAACCAATCACGTTCGCCAGATTACGGACTCATGGTTTACTAGAAATGGTCCTCAGGCTTATGATAAATAAGCTCTAAAAAGGACCATTCTTAATACTATTTTTAAAATTTTTGAATGAAAGAGCGGTTATTTGAGTATCTGAAAGGGAGTTCCATTGTGAAACAACTCTATTACAAAAAAAGAATTTTCGACAGTTAATTCGAGATTTCTGAACTTTAAGCTTTAGGGAATGACCTCTAGTAGGGTTTTGATTTAAATAAAAAAAGACATTTGGGTTGATATTTGTATTTAAATGAAGAATTTTGTAACATTCTAAAAGATCACTAACAGTTCGTCGTTCACTTAGCTTTTGAAGTTTTAAAAATTTTAATCGTTCTTCATATGAAACATAGCTTAAGTTGCAACGCTTGTATAACCTTCGTGTAAAATTGCGTTGAACACGCTCGACTAGTTCAATATCTTTATTCAAGTAGGGATTCCAAACAACACTAGCATACTCAACAATCGGTCTTACAAATGATTTGTAAGCTCTTAAGAAATTTTGAATTGAGTTGGATCTAAATACTCTAAATATTAAAGAAGTGATTTTTGAGGCTTTTTTTGTTATGATTTCACAATGCTGAGAAAATTTTAAGTCTTCAGAAATACAAACACCTAAATCTTTAATTAAATTGTTTTTTGAAAGAATTTTATTATCTAACTTATAGTCAAACTGATATTTTAATTTTTTAAATCCAATATTTAAAACTTCGCACTTATTTTCAGCCAACTGTAATTGCCACTGTTTTGACCAGTTCCAAATTCTGTTTAAGTCGTCTTGGAGAAGGCTTCTTTTTTCTTCCTCATTACCTGGAGAATAATCAATATAAACCTTCGCATCGTCCGCGAAGAGTTTAATGTTAGAGTGCTTTACGCAGTCTACAATGTCATTGATGTAAATTAAAAACAAAAACGGTCCTAAAACCGAACCTTGAGGAACTGAGCTTTTAACACAATGGGAAGTTGATTTTTGATTGTTTAACAACACCTTAAGGTCTCTACCAACTAAGAAACACTCAATCCATTTAAGAAATCTTCCAGACACCCCATATTTTTCTAATTTATATAAGAGCTTCTGGTGTGAAACTGTGTCAAAAGCCTTCGCAAAATCCAAGTAAACTACATCAACATGTTTCTTATTTTTGAGCGAAATGGTCCAATCATTTAACGTTTCGAGCAACTGAGTTATAGTAGAGCTGTTTGCCTGAAAGCCATGTTGGCACCTTGACAAAACATTAAAGAAAAAAGCAGAAAGTTCTTCCATAACCAGTCGCTCCATAATTTTACAAGCAAAACTTGTTAATGATATAGGACGATAGTTTTTTTTTTATCGCTTTTTGATCCTTTTTTATAAATAGGGATAACAAAAGCAGTTTTCCAATCGTATGGCAACGATCCAGAGTTAAAAGATGTTTGAAAAATGTGAGACAGTGGTTTTGCTATCAGGGTTGATAAACGTCTAAAAAAGTAAGCAGGAAAACCATCAGGTGTTTTAGATAGTTTATTTGGAAGTTTTTTTATAGCCTTTAACACATTTTTCACACTAAAAGACATGTTTTCCAGCGTTCCAATTTTTTTGTTATCAAACGATGGGAAATTTCCGTCATCGTTAGTAAAGACAGAGCTGAAATAGTTGGCAAACAATTCTGCTTTATCGCTATCGGTTGTAACAATTGACCCTGTTTCGTTATAAATTGGCGGAATGTTATCTTTTGTTTTAATATTGTTGTTAACATATTTGTAAAAATTTTTTAAATTATTTGAGCTTAAAATTCGTTCTTCTAAATTTTGATTATAGGTTTTCACTAACTGTTTGTATTCTTTACAAAGTTGTTTGTATTTTAATTTATCTCCAGACTTTTTGAGGTTTCGCCATGCTTTTTGTTTTTTATTTTGAAGTCTGACTAGATATGATGGATAATAAGGTTTGTCAGAAATTTTGTTTATTTTTTTAAGCGGAACGTGCCGTCTAATTCCTTCAAACAAAATGTCTTTAAAACATTGCCATTGTTCTTCGATATTAGAGCAAAATGAAAAAAGATGATCCCAGTCAACTGTCATTAAAAATAACGAAAACATTTCGTAGTCACCTTTGGAAAAATCAGGCACCCAGCGTTGCTCACTTAAAATGTCAGAGGAAGTTACAAAGACATTAGGGTTAAGAGTAAATTGAATTGAATTGTGATCAGATGTTGAAAACCCTGGCAGAATGTTGGTTTGTGAAAAAATTTCAGGATCGTTCGACAAAACTAAGTCAAGATAATTAGAATTTCTTGTTGGTTCATTTGCTAACTGCAATAAACTGAGTTCGGCGAAAAAATGAAACCATTCTTTTTCATTAGAATTATTGGAGATAACAACTGATTTTGGCCAAATGATACCCGGCAAATTGAAATCGCCGGCAAGAATTATAGGTCCTCGAAAATCTTCTATAATTTCACGTAATAAATAAAAAGTATTAAGATCTAAATCACGATTAGTTTGTGGCTTTCTATACAAACAGATGAGCCTTATTTTTGACTTATTTACTAGTACAAGATCAACAACAACAATTTCAATATTAGAAAATTCTTCAGATATAGCTAGCTGAATTGTGTGATAATATCGTTTTGTTAAGATACAAACTCCGCCACCTTCTTTATTATATCGGTCTTTCCTATAAACGTTAAAAGCACCATTATCATTAATCATATTGTTTGAAATACTTTCATTAAACCATGTTTCCGTAACCATTAGAATGTCATTATCACCAAAAATCTTATCCCGTCCTGAAATCAATAAATTAAATTCATCTAAGGCATTTTTGACACTTCTTGCATTAAAATAAAGAACGTTGATTAACGGTTTATTAAAAATGTCGAAATTGGTTCGCGCGTTTGCCTATTGTGAATCCGATATTTTGATTTCAGTATGGGAATTGTAGTCATATAGGTAGGGTTCACCTCGGTCGGAATAACGGATGTGAACCCGTCTTGTTTGGTCTTGCATTATTTTATTTTTAGTTTCGATTAAGCTCAATTGCCTTTTTCTCTGCTCATTAGTGAGAGATGGTCTCACATACACACCTCGGTATTTATCACAATTTTTCAGGTTACCGCCAGATCAGACCATTTTATTTCTAACCCTGTTTGAAACAAAACGGACTTTTAGTAGTCAATTAGGGAATCGCTCCGTTTTTTTGCCGATACGGTAATGCTCGGCTACAGAGACGATTTCTTCATCGCCTGCCAACGTGGTGACTAGCTCCTGAACAGCCCAAGCTTTGTCGTTCGAAGAGGATGACTCTGTCAAACCTGAAACGACCATTATGGTCGAATGCTCTTTAGAGGCCTCCATTTCTTCCATGTATTTTTTCATGAAAGGAATAAGGCGCAGGAAGACTGCCTCGCAGATTTCAGAAACCAAATCTTTGTTAATAGTGGCATTTCCTTCAAAGGCCACTATTTTCTTTTTCAGATTTGAATTGTCCTCTTTGAGGGATTTTAACTGTTGTCGTAAACGTAGGTTTTCAGCCTCCAATTCCTCTTTTTTAACCTCTTTTTTGCTTGTGTGTGCACTGACTTTTAATCCTTAGTTTGAAGTATGTAAAATTTTCTGCTAGGGATTTTATGTTTTTGCAACACTTTATTTATTTTTTTAAAAGTAAGAAATTTGAACTTTCGTTTACAAAACAAATTAACGAAGGACAGACTAAGGTAAGAAATGTTTTGTCTTTCACTCCGTGGATTTTCGAACCAAATAAGGAATGAACATTGTTTACAACATGAACATTGTTTACACCGCTGATTGAGCCGCTGATTGGCTGTTGGGGTCTGGAGGCATCCTGGGCTGATCGCGCGCTGGTTGGTTGTCGGCAATTGACCCCGCCCACTTCGGGTCAGAGGTCGTCAATCCAACATTCAGTTTTTATTCGTTCCTGTTTTCGTCTTCTGGAAAGGTCTTCTTCTAAACCCTCCTTCTTCCTTTAAAAATGTTTTACTCGTCGGCTGAAAGAACGCCGTTAGAGAGTCTTTTTTTGAAAAAAGAAAAAAATTTTAAAAGTTATGTGGGTTTAAAGAAAGACCTGCGGGAGCGAATGAAAAACGCAACGGAGCTGCAGAAACAGGTTAGTCAAATTAATTTTATATATTTATATATGTACATAATTGTAAAACTCGTTTTATAAATTTTGGATCTTTATAATTTAAAATCTCTATGACCGATAGTTTAAAATTAAAAACTCCGTCTGGGTTGATTAATTTTAATTTTTCGAACACAACATTCAACGTTTTAGACACAATTTCCCACATTTATGCCATATTTAAATAATTAGATTTTGTATTTAAATTTTCTTTTTATGGCCTGATTTATTTTTAATTTCTGTGCTTTGTCATCTTCTTTAATTCAAAATCAATATATATTTTAATGATGACGTTCATTATAAAACTCATTAGACAATAAAAATAACGTAGGAATTAAAGCTAAACGCCCATTTTACCCGGTTGATCAAATTACATTTTTCATGTAAAACAAATTCAATTTCTTAAATGTGTATAATACAAAAAATAGTTTCCCATATTTTATTTTAAAGTTTTATTAAAAATATTTATTCACAATTCCGTTTTTTACTTATATTTATTTTTACTTAATTATATTTTACGCTTAAAATATGCATTTATTCTTTTGCGTGTCAAAATGGCAATAATTTGGCTAATTTTATGCACACCAATGGCGTCATTAAAACGTGTACCATCAGTGTCCGTAACAAAATTCAAATTTAGCGGGAAATCTCCCTCCGGCAAACGACCAATCACCCTCCTCTTTTCCCACCAATCGACCAATCACTGTCAGACTACACACGCGGCCGTCAAAACCGATAGGGTAACACGCACAATAAACTGGAGCCTTTCACTTTCTCTTCTTTGAGATACTAAACGGCCTTTTTTCCAAAAACACTCCCCTCTTCTTCCTTGCAAGAAGAGTTTTTAAACAAGTTTTGACTTATAAATCATTACTCGTTTTTGCTCACTAACCCTTCGATTTTGAGGTATGAAACTCAATATTCCAACGAGAAAGTTTATTGCACGCGACCGACAGGATCGGTAAAATATTACACATGTAACATTTTTATCGTCGTTCCCCATATCATGTGCCATCCCTGTAGTGGTAACCGTGGCCTTCCCTTTTCTTTCTGTTGCATAGTCAGTAAGTAATGGACAAGAAGGTCTAAAAGTAATGTCAACCCGAATATTTGGGTTGTTGTCATCAAGGTCGTTTGCCTCCCTCTTCCCCTCTTTTGTCCTTCACAACGTCTTTTGCGTCACAATGCCATTTTCCCTTCATTTTTGTTTTTTGTAGATTTGTTTAACATATAATAGATATTTAAATGCAACCATTTTATGAACCTATACCAATTTTAATGCCAGATGTGTATACTAACGTATGACGGCGATATATAATTTTGCGGTGAAAGTTTTATTTTTTAACTGCAATATCTCGGGGAGTTTTAAACATACCACAAAAAAACGCCAATAATTTGATGTGTTTTTCAATATTTTTCGTGTTAGTGTGTAATTTATAGAAAAAAATATTTAATACTATTTTTTATTACTTATTTTTTACTTAATTGTAGCATGATATTTAAAAAAATCAACTATTTTTTTGCTTGAAATGAATAACTTCTGCCAATAAATTGAGGTTGCCAAGGTCGCGTTGCATTCCTTTTCCCCTCCTTTGCCTTCTCTTCTATGTCCATAACGTCCAAAAAGAATGAAAATTACTCTTTAGCAACGGGTGGTTGCCAAGGTCCATCCATATGACCATTTGTATTACCCTCTTCTTCTTTGTTTGCCTTTTTAACATCCCAAAAGAATGGAATTTTTTCCCTAGTAAGGGCTGACGAATTTTTTGGCTGATTGACAAGGTCATTTTCCCTCCTTTGTCTTCTTTTATCTCGCTTAAACGTCCAAAAGAATAAAATTAACTCCAAACAAATGGTAAATTTTCGAACCCAATAAGGGACGACAAAGTTTTTGGGTGGTTGCCAAAAGAGAGACTTTGAAACTCAACCTGTTTCTCGTATTTTTAATAAAAATAATTATTTTTTAAATGTTTTTTTGCCAACTGATTTTCCAAGTATAAATCCGAATTAGGTTTTAAAAGATAATGGGCTTTAAAAAACCGGCTTTCGCTTCAAAATTCGACATATTTTTATTATATACTAAAAATTCACTTTTTTTACTAAATTCCAAGTTGTTTCATCAAAAATATAATTTTCCGTTATTTTATTGAAATATGCTTTTTTAATAATATATACATTAATGTGGTCAAAATTTCGTGCGTTTTGTTTAAGATAGGTAAATATTATTGGTATTTTTACTTTGTATTTTGCATGTGAACGTGGTCAAAATTTCGTGCATTTTGCTGAATGTAATTTAAAGTTAGTTTGGAAAAATAAGGGGCTTCAAATAGCGAACTACAACTTCAAATACGTTAGAAGATAGGTACATGTTGTCTGATTCAAATTTTATAAGAAAAATAAAGCGCTTTAAAAAGTGAGAATTTGAAATTCGAAATATTATTGGTATTTTTTTCTTCATATTTTATTAAAAATATATAGTTATGTTTTAATTATTTTTTTGACCCTGCAAATATAAATCCGAAGTGGGTTTAAAAGAAAATACCGCTTTTAAGAAACGAGCTTTCGCTTCAAAATTTGACATATTTTTTATTATATACTAAAAACTCACTTTTCTACTAAATTCCAAGTTGTTTAATTAGAAATATAATTTTCCGTTATTTTATTGAAATATATTTTTTTAATAATATATACGTTAATGTAATCAAAATTTTGTGCGTTTTGTTTAAGATAGGTACATATTATTGGTATTTTTACTTCGTATTTTGCACGTGAACGTGGTCAAAACTTTAAATCTCGACTACAATCACTGTAATACTTCTCTCGTTGTTTTCTACCGTGTATGTTGTAGTTTGTAAAACCTGATGTTATTTTTTTAAATCGCAAGTGTTGTCTAAATCACATAGTCCATTAATTTAGTGTTCGCGGGACTATGCCACCGCGGAAGAGAAGCTGGTTTTGGACGCGTATTGGCAGGCTGAATACGCGTACCATAAGGAGCTCCATCGGCTCCAAGGCCGCCGGCTACCTTACCATTCCCCAGATGAGTTAAAGGCCTTTTATCAAAAGCACCATGTAATTTTTTACAATTCTTATATTTTTAATCTTTCTATTGCTTAAAAGACTATTAGGTATTATATATATAATCATTAAATTAAAAGTTTTAAAGATTTTCAAAAATGGATAAGTTATTAAGCTTTACAAAACTTAATTTTAGTCATTTTTTGCCGCTCCGGGTCAAGTGCAATACAGCCCGTGCCTTGCGTATCCATCACCCGTCAAATCAGAGAAAAAATCCAAAAAACCGGGATTGGTAGGAATTCCTTGCTAATTTACATTTTACGTATTATATAATATATTCAAATCAATTTTAATTAAATTATAAAACATGAATTTTCTTAGTGTTTTGCTTGTGTGCACGAAAATAAAAACTCGCCACACCCTTTTAATTTTTTCAAATTTTTAAAGGCGGAGCAGGCCTCTCAGACTGACGTGCAGGGGGACATTAAGATCTGCGGTGGGACTTCAACCTTGCCCCCAGTAAGCCCTGAGCGTTTTTACGGGCCCAAAGTAAGTTTAGAGGTAAGCACGCAAAGTAATGTGGATTTACGGCCCCCCTTTTGCTTTTTGTCACCGTCTGAATTTGTAGCGCAAAAAATTGGAAAAACACCAGTGACCAGTTATTTTGCAGCAATACAACAAAAAGTAGGCAAAAAAGTTTCGGATATTGAAAAGTTCAGGGCATCTGCCGCTCTTGATCGTTTTATATTGGGGGGTGACAAAGCGAGTCGAAACGTTTTAAGCAAATCACTAATTCCCCCTTCTTTGTCTGTTGATGTTGATCTCGATATCAACAATGCGCTTGAAATTTTGCACAAAATGGTGCAACTTAAAATTTCTTTGAAACCAAAACTTCGGCAAACTTTATTTTTGGACAAAAACGAAATAAAAAAGGCCAAACAAGAAAACAGGGAGCCAGAAAAACCAAAAGGCTGTTTCAGAATTTTGAACCCTAAAACGGGGTGCGTTGAAAGTGACGCCACTGGCGACGATGATCATGGTGAATTAGAAGGTTCATTCGTCAGCAGAATCCATTTAAACCCGCGGCTTGCAGCGCACCTCAATTCAACCCTAAAAAATAAACAGAATAACAATATGCGCAGACAAAAAAAGGGGAAAATATGTGAAGAAAAATATGAGTACACGTTTTTGGGAAACCGTGAAAAATTAGATGAAATTTTTAGAACGGCAGGTGTTCCTAAAAATCAGCTTTTTTGCGCTCCAACCAGACGGCCTCCTCATAACAAACGAAAAGTTTTAGTGAAAGGCACTTCTATTGCCATGCTTTACTATTCTGGAAATAAAAATCAAATGCTTTTTCTGAAAGGGAATTTTTGTAAGGCCTAAATCCTCATTACAAAATAGGGACCGCCGATTTTTAGAGTACTAGTTCCCGTTTATAGTTGGTTGTAGGGCAGGTGCTCTAATATCGGCACTCTTGAGAAATTGTTTGTTTTGTTTGCGTGTTTTGTTTGTATTTTTTTGTATTTCGTGCTTCTTTTGCTTGAGCATTTAGAATGTATTTGTATTTTTTGGTGCTTGCGCGTTTTGTATGTATTTGTATTTTTTGTATTTTGTGTTTTGTTATGTTGGCGCGTTTTGTATGTATTTGTATTTTTTGTATTTCGTGTTTTGTTATGTTGGCGCGTTTTGTATGTATTTGTATTTTTTGGTGCTTGCGCGTTTTGTACACATGTTTTTGTATTTTTTGTATTTCGTGTTTTGTTATGTTGGCGCGTTTTGTATGTATTTGTTGTATATATTTGTATATAATTATATTAGTTTGTATTTCGTGTTTTGTTATGCTTGCACGTTTTGTATGTATTTGTATTTTTTGGTGCTTGCGCGTTTTGTACACATGTTTTTGTATTTTTTGTATTTCGTGTTTTGTTATGTTGGCGCGTTTTGTATGTATTTGTTGTATATATTTGTATATAATTATATTATTTTGTATTTCGTGTTTTGTTATGTTTGCACGTTTTGTATGTATTTGTATTTGTTGTATATATTTATTTTGTGTTTACTTGTTTCGTGTTTGCGCGTGTTGTATGTATTTGTGTGTATGTGTGTATGTGTGTGTGTGTGTGTGTGTGTGTGTGTGTGTGTGTGTGTGTGTGTGTGCGCGCTTCCACAGGAACGCCTTCACGTGGCGGAAGTGTTACAATAAAATGCCAAAAAATAATATTTTTTAATGTAAGTGCATATCAAAATGAATGCAATCCTAGCTGTTATTTATATGTAAGCAATAAGTAAGCAGTTCTAGAGCATTTTATTAAACTAGGTTCCTAATTGTGTATGTCTGTATGCGCGCTGTATGTGTCAATTTTTATATTATGCATCGTGTCTAACATCATTATTCTTTTAGCTAGCATGCAAATTTTAGAAGCTTTTAGAAAAACACAAAGAAGTTAAAGTGGGTCCAGATTATTTGACCCATCTGACAGCTGTAAATTAGATACCAGTTATTAGAAGGTCAAATAATTTGGATCCACTTAAAGGCAGATGAAGAAATGGCTTTCGATTTGGCGATTTGACGAAATGGATCCCTAACTACTTATTTTTATTCTGTAATTCTATTACAATTTCGATTTATATTATTATATACAACTAAATTCTATGACAAATTATATTATTATACGACTAAATTATACGACGAATTATATTATTCAATTATTATGGAATTGGACGAATTATATTTACGACTAAATTATATGACAAATTATATTATTCAATTACTATGGAATTGTACGACCTGCCGAGGTGGGAGCCAGGAGGCTTTAGTTGACCCACCCGGTGGATACAAGAAAAATTTATTATTATTTTTCTTTTTCTTTCGCGTGATTTTTTATTTATATAATCCATGTAAACTATGTAACTTCATGCAACAAATTAGTTAAATTGGTTTTTTTGATCAAATTACGATTTGTACAACAAATTACTCTTGTTTATTTAACAAACCGTAATTTGGCAAAAATCTTACCCATTTAAACTAGTTTTTTAACATGACTTCTTGTTGCCTATTTTTTATTGCAAATTTGTATTTTTCCCTTTTCTTCGCGTGTTTTTTTACTTGTAAAACCCATTAACTTTATGTAAACTGGGGCTTCAACATTTATTGCCCCTTCCTTTTCGAAATAGTTTCGTTTCGCTTTTTCAGAACTCGCTTTTTTGGTTATTTACAAAAAGGGTCTGAAAATTCTCCAGATTTTATTGTAAATTGTTCACTCACTCACCTATATTTATTTTTATTACAAATTCGTATTTTCCCCTTTTTTTCTTCATGTTTTTTTTACATGTATAAAGGAGCACTGTCACAAATCAAATTCCTATAATGTCCGAAAAATTCCTATAAAATTCCTATAAAAACAAGAATGCATATTTTTTAAAAGTTCTATTTTTTTAAATTTTTTGTTTTAAAACGGTTTTTTAATTGCCTTTTTTATTTAACTTCTTTTTATGAACTGTTTTTTTTGCAAATTTGCATTTTTAATTCATGTGCTTTGTCGTTTTTTATTTCTTCTTTAATTCAATATTTTTTTCAGTTTTTAATTATGGATACTCCGGTTTTTTACAAACTTCGTTCCTCTCATCCCGAACTGTCCAATTTGTCGGAATTGGAAGTGCCTATTCCAGTTGCCGGATTTCCCTTTCCTTCGGTGGAACACGCTTACATCTATATGAAAGCTCGTATGTTGAATAATTTCATTTTATCTAGTTTAAGTTAAAAGTTTTGTTTTTTTATTATTAAATATTTATTATAATAATTCCTATTATACTTATTTTAATAATTTTAGCAATTTATTAATATATCAATATGTTATATATATTAATTTATATATTTAGGACACCTCGGGGAGATGGAGCATGCTAAGGACATCGTCAACCAGGGCAGAGACTCAAGCGGCTTCGATTTAATGAAGAAATACAAGCATCTGCTAAAAGAAGACAGAAAGTGGCTGTCAATCAAGGAATCGGTCATGGAGGAAAGTTGTTTTTATTTTGTATTTAACCAATTTCATACAAGTGGTAATATATTTATAATTTTTATTCTTATTAGTACATATATAATGTTTTTATTCATATTTATGTTTTTTAGGTCAATTTTATATAATTTATTTATTTTAATTTTCTATTTTATTTTAGGTTCTTTTATTTTTGAAGTTCGTTCTGAATCCAGCCGCCCTTCAGGTCCTCCTCGCCACGGGACGTCGCCGCCTCAAGGAGTCTACGTGCCATCCTTTTTGGGGGGTCGGAGCGCCAGGGAATCCCGGTCAAAACCGGCACGGTTTTTTGCTTGAGTACGTTCGTAAGATTTTGTCCAGTAAGTATAAGCGTAGTGTAACGTTTGTGGTGGGGGACAGCCTCGTCCGTGGCGTTGAAAAACACCTTCCGTCCTCCTTTCGGATCATATGTTTCCCTGGCGCCTTGTGCAACCACATCACGCATTTATGCGAGTTTTTCGCATCCCATCCTCTCGCGATGCGTGTTGTGGCGCATGTGGGCACAAATCATCTGATCAGAAAGGATGATGGGAAGGGGTCGCAGCGCAATGGACGGGGGCGCTCCCCACTTCCATGGATAATGAAGTTGCAAAACGATCTCTGCATACACGCCAAACGTAACCCGGAGGTTTTGTTTTGTCATGGTACTATTCTACCCCGCCCTGAGTTTTACCGGGACGTTAAGAGTTTGACACCGCAATACACAAACGGGGTCGGTTCAGTTCTTTTCAAAGCAAACAAATTTTTGCGGGAGCTTGCCGATAGTCAAGTAAAAATAGTCAAATCTCACCCTGAAAACCAACCTGTGTATCTTTATGATTACAGTGCGGTATTTCAGGACTCCTGGGACTTGGCTAATTTTTACTTTTCAACCGACAAGCTCCATTTGTCCCCTAACGGCATTAAAGCCTTTGCCGCTTGTATACAGCAGCTTTCCAACACACAACCAAATCAAACCAGTTTTATCTTGCGGTGTGAAGCTCAGGCGTAGAGCTTGATTTTTTATAATGTGTGAAAAGTGTTTTTTTTTTCTCCTATGGGCGAAAAAGGGATGTATAATAAAAAAGATGTACAATAAAAAATTAGGTCCAATATATTTTTTGCATTGAAAGCATGGTTGTGAAAATCGTTTCTACACATTATAAAAAATATTGTTTTGCTTCTTATATTATAATCACTTCTAAACGGTTTCTAAACGTTTCTGAACGGGCGGTTTCACAGGCGGTTAAAGTGTAAAGTTGGCCTTTTTGGTGCTAAAATGTATTTTTACCTGCAAAAAATCAAAATCAACTTTTATGATAACAAACCCGATTTGTAATATTTTTTTTTTGCATTGTAAATGTATTTTTTCTTGCTAAAACTTAAAATGTTTTCTTTATTTTTTCAAAATAGTTTTTGTTATTTGGAATACCCGGAGGTTTTTATGTTTTTTAACTCAAAAACAAAAACGTTTTAACTTTTTACCTCGTTTCTAACTCAAAAACGTATATATTCTTTTTATTCTCAAAACATTAAAAATTACTAGATTGGTTTTGGCTATAAAACTTTTTGGCTATTGGGGGCTGTTGTCCTTTCCTTGGTAGCCCTGGCGTTCCGTTGAGTGTTGACGATGTCCTTAGTGTAATTGTGCAGCTCTAAATAATTAAAATTGTGCAGTTTTGAAAAATTAAAATTGTGCAGCTATAAATAATTAAAATTGTGCAGCTATAAATAATTAAAATTGTGCAGTTTTGAAAAATTAAAATTGTGCAGCTATAAATAATTAAAATTGTGTAGTTTTGAAAAATTAAAATGGTGCAGCTATAAATAATTAAAATTGTGCAGTTTTGAAAAATTAAAATTGTGCAGCTATAAATAATTAAAATTGTGCAGTTTTGAAAAATTAAAATTGTGCAGCTATAAATAATTAAAATTGTGCAGCTATAAATAATTAAAATTGTGCAGCTTTGAAAAAATAAAATTGTGCAGCTATAAAAAACCAAGCCACAGTGTTGTTGTTTTATTGGTGTAAATTATTGTTGATATTATTGTTGTAGTATTTTGTGGTTTGACCAGGGTGGGGCGTTTTACAAAAAAAAAAATCGGGTCAAAAAAACGGGGCGCCGTCGAGAATCAATTTTTTAATGCTAAAACGCAATTGTTTTTTTTTACTTCAAACATTTTTTTCTATTCAAAAAATTTTTTCTAAATCTATTTTTTATGCTGGGCTAGGGACGGGGGGGGGGGCTCTACCCCCACTGTTGTTGTGTTATTAGTGTAAATTGTTGTAGTATTTTGTGGTTTGACCGGGGTGGGGCGTTTTACAAAAAAAAATCAGGTCAAAAAAACGGGGCGCCGTCGAGAATCAATTTTTTAATGCTAAAATGCAAATGTTTTTTTTTACTTCAAACATTTTTTTCTATTCAAAAAATTTTTTCTAAATCTATTTTTTATGCTGGGCTAGGGACGGGGGGGGGGGGGGGGCTCTACCCTCACTGTTGTTGTGTTATTAGTGTAAATTGTTGTAGTATTTTGTGGTTTGACCCGGGTGGGGCGTTTTACAAAAAAAAATCGGGTCAAAAAAACGGGGTGCCGTCGAGAATCAATTTTTTAATGCTAAAATGCAATTGTTTTTTTTACTTCAAAATTTTTTTCTATTCAAAAAATTTTTTCTAAATCTATTTTTTATGCTGGGCTAGAGACGCGGGGGGGGCTCTACCCCCACTGTTGTTGTGTTATTAGTGTAAATTGTTGTAGTATTTTGTGGTTTGACCGGGGTGGGGCGTTTTACAAAAAAAATCGGGTCAAAAAAACGGGGCGCCGTCGAGAATTAATTTTTTAATGCTAAAATGCAATTGTTTTTTTTTACTTCAAAATTTTTTTTCTATTCAAAAAATTTTTTCTAAATCTATTTTTTATGCTGGGCTAGGGACGCGGGGGGGGGGGCCCTACCCCCACTGTTGTTGTGTTATTAGTGTAAATTGTTGTAGTATTTTGTGGTTTGACCGGGGTGGGGCGTTTTACAAACAAAATCGGGTCAAAAAAACGGGGCGCCGTCGAGAATTAATTTTTTAATGCTAAAATGCAATTGTTTTTTTTTACTTAAAAATTTTTTTCTATTCAAAAAATTTTTTCTAAATCTATTTTTTATGCTGGGCTAGGGACGCGGGGGGGGGCTCTACCCCCACTGTTGTTGTGTTATTAGTGTAAATTGTTGTAGTATTTTGTGGTTTGACCGGGGTGGGGCGTTTTACAAAAAAAATCGGCTCAAAAAAACGGGGCGCCGTCGAGAATTAATTTTTTAATGCTAAAATGCAATTGTTTTTTTTTACTTCAAAATTTTTTTCTATTCAAAAAATTTTTTCTAAATCTATTTTTTTATGCTGGGCTAGGGACGGGGGGCTCTACCCCCACTGTTGTTGTGTTATTAGTGTAAATTGTTGCAGTATTTTGCTTGTAAAATGACGTGTAAAAAATAAATATTTACATCCTGCCTAGCAAATATAAAACATCACATCTGTAGCAAAATCGTCATACAGAATGTAAACTTCATACATTTATAACATCATCACAGGGGTTTCAGAGCTCTGGAGGCTCAGATAAAACGCATGAAAATTCATTGAAAATTGAATTACATTGAAAATTGAATTACATTAAAAAAGTATAGTCGTTATTGCCGTTTTTATTCCTAAACACATATTTTACAAAGTGACAACTATTTGCTGTTTTTTCCACACAAAAAAAAACAATTTAGCAATTTTTGTAAAATGTATCTTGAATTTAGAGTAAAAAATAAAAAATAATTTTGGGTCCGCTTTTGTTTAAGCGCGTCCTCCCTTCCCCAATCTCAAAACCCAATGAGACAAATAATATTTATTATACATGAAGTTACATAGTTACATGAATTTTATAAGCAAAAAATCACGCGAAAAAAGATAAAAAAAATACAAGGGGAAAAAAACGTTGAATTTAGAAGAAAAAAAAAACGTAGAGTTTCCAGGACCTTCAGCCTGGAAACCAAGCGTAGAATTCAAACAATGAAAATAAAACGGAGCTCCATTTCTTCAAAGTAACAGAAACACATACATATGGTGTAATAATCTCCTCGCCTCATTTAAAGGAGGTCAGTGGTCAAAAAGTAGGAACTGTTTGTGTTTTTAAAGCACAACTCTGCTTTTTAATTAACATTTCAGGCATGCTATAAACTTAATAAATCTTTTTTGTGTAGGTTGTTTTAAATTTAATTTCGTAAAAAATTTTTAATTTTTTAGTTTGGATTCCTCTCCCCTAGTTTTTACAACTCACTTATAAAACCAGCAAAATGAATCCTTATTATGAGGCGGCAAACCACCCTGGGGGAAACACCTATTGAGGAGATAAAGGAATTCAAACAAAGAAAATAGAACAAAGCTCCTTTGAGATTGATGAAAGAAAATATCCCTGCAATTAGAGGGGCAATTAAAGGAAGGATTTTTTTAGTGTTTTTATTTTCAATATTATAAATTTTTTTTCAATAATAAGAAAGTAATACAAATATGTTTACGCATGTATTTCTAAAAAAAAATTATAAAAATATTTTTGTTGCATGGATATAAAAATGACAATTTTATTTAAAAAATAAGAAACTTAAATAAGATAAAATCAACAAATACAGGAATTATACAAAAAAGAGCAAAAAAGTTAGGTATGTCAAAACCACTGCACACAAAAAATCGTAAACAACAAGTCTCGCCCTGCGCGCCGTCAAACACCGGAGGTCAAAGGTTATGACGCAGGAATGACATTAGTCGCCTTGACTGCTGATTGGCTACGCGCCCAGGCCAAATCACTTTTTTCTTCACCCATAAATGGTTATATAAGAAAAAATGTGGAAAAATGTTTGGCCGAAAAAGGAATTTTCTTCTCGCCATCGCGCTGAAACTAAAATAAAAGTAAATTTTGGAAGTTAAAACTATTGTTTTAAGTTTTTAATTTATTATGCTTGTTAAGTATTTTAAATTCTTGCTTCATGTAAACCTATTCTATGCATCCTTTAACCGGAGTTTTATCGAAAAAATCTTATTGTAAGACGGGAGTTTCACTAATTTTTTAATAGACCACTGATAAATATAAAAATTGTAAAAGTTACTAATTAAGTGAGCGGATCCTTTTCCGTTAAAAAATTCGTAGAAACTTACTAATATCTACGTTATATTAACCAATCACTTTTAAGAGAGAACTTAAAACGGAAAATTTTTGGTCTTAATTAGCCCTAAATGATACAATGCAATTTTCGCCTTGTTTCTCTTGTTGCAGAATTGTAGTAATTGGGTATATAGTTCTGTGGATTGGTCAGTAATTTTGTAATGTGCAGTGTTGATATTGCGTATTTATTTGAGGTGTATCACATACTCTAAAACTGAAATATCAAAATTTTAAATTTTAGATTCAATATTTAAAATATGCATATTTATTTGAAGTATATCACATACTCTAAAACTGAAATATCAAAATTTTAAATTTTAGATTCAATATTTAAAATATGAAAAAAAACCAAAAGGTTTGGAGATCTAGAGCTTCACCTCTTAAATAAGCGATTTTAAGCTTATTTAAACGTGAATCTTGTTTTAAGTTTCTTATTTGCATTTTAGGACTTTTTATAGTTTTTTTAAGTTAAAAGGAGTAGTTCACAAAAAAATTTTTAAAGTAATCTGTGACATTACTCTTTAATTATTTCTAAAATTAGTGCAAAAATAGGGCAGGGCTCTGGAAATTTCTCTGAAGCTCCGAAGAGTAGCGCTCTGGGGAACGTGATTAAATTGGTATGATTTTGAATCTAACCCACAAGTTTGCTTCTCAGGTTATTTAAATTGAGGAAACATCTAAGCATTAGTGGACAGTTCTGTAAATTTTGGCCGCATATACCACAAAACCTTTATCGTTTAAAATTAGGATTCATATTTGGGGGTATAGTCCAGGACAAGCTACTATCCCTTTTAGAAAAAATAACAGTTTTGGATTTTTTCAAATAGGTAGGTATACAGATAACCTCCTTAACTCCAAACCCAACTTTTTCCCGCTTATGAGGCCCAACCTTCTCTTTTGTGGGCTGTAAACTCTACCCTGCCAGCCTATACTCCCGTGAACAATTCATAGATGTGCTTTAATTGTGATAAAATAATTTACGTGTTCTATATAAACATATCAAACTTATTGATAGTTTTTTTTAAAAATGATGTGCACTTGAAAAAATAGCTAGGTATCTTGCAAAAACTATATATATTTGTTGTTTAAATTTATTCCGTTGTACTTAGCATAAGTAGTACTGATATGTATTTGCACACTTAATATTTATAAATAAATAATGGACTTTTTGCTGTTGAGAAATTGCCAATTAAAAACATTTCTGCTGCACATGATTTTTGGGCAAAACCATACTGTTGTATAACTTTTTAGTTGAATTAAATTCCCAGCAATAATTTGTGCATTTAGTTATTTAAACAAAGTAAAAGATTCACCTGTATGAGTGTTGTTCATTTTATCATCACAGCCACTTGCAATAATAATAACAAAATGATATAATAAATCAAAAAATGTGCAACTCCTATATAAAAAAGTAAGTCAAATTAGGCCATTATAATGGTATAGTAGTCATTTTAATTTGGCGAGTTAAAATGGAGAGGAAGCCATTATAATAGCCATTTATAGGCACCTTGCACTGGAACTTGGTTTATATATGAAGTATGTAATATACATAAGCGTCACCATAATGGGTAATTACAATATCTCCTACTTTACTTTCATAGTATGCAGATCATAGCTCACATCACAAGCTCACAAAGCTCACTATATATACTCACAAGCGTTCCCAGTAATTATTCCTGTGTAGAAATACCTTCGGTAAAAAAACTTTTGACAAATGACATTCTGGTAAAAATAGCATTGGTAATTTCATATTTGGACTAATTGACCATCGATCAATTTATCTTGATTTTTAGGATTTGCTTAGGTTCAGGAAAAATAAGCCCAACAGTCAATCAGTCAGATTGTCAAATTACCGATGGTATTTTTACCAGAATGTTATTTGTAAGAAATTAAAATGTCAAAGGAATTTTTACGCTTGTATTATTACATGGAGCCACTTACAAGTGTAGTGCTGTCCAGGTCGCACGATTTTTTTCTTGTTGGTTTAATACTCTCCAACACAGTAAAACTCATGCAACCCATACAGTATTACACTTGTGAGTATATATAAAGTGAAATTAAATCAATAAATGGCTATTAAATGGCCATTTTAATTCGTCAAATTAAAATGACTACTATGCTATTATAGTGGAGGGTGCCATTTGAATAGAGAGGCTCATTATAATGGCCTACTTTTCCGTACTTTTTTTATATAGGAGTTGCACATTTTTGGTATATTATATATTTTTGATAATAATACCCCAGACGGTAAGAAAACCCATACGTGAGAAATTAGTAAGAAACCTAACATTACAGAACTGAACACATCCTCACTGAACTGAACACATTACAGAACTGAACACTGAACACAGAAATTTTAAAATTCAAATAAATCTTGAGCTGTGGTATGGTTTAGCACTAGCTACTTTTATGTTTATAAGCTATCTATTTAATACAGATTTTCACATTTTTTTTTCTAACAAAAGGTCATAGAAGTGGACACTCAAAAACATTTAGTTGGTTTGAATCGGAAGCATATCATCCTATTTCTGAGACAAAAATGGGAACACGGCCATGAATTTTGATTTGATTAGTGAATTTATCATGGGGTTCATTCCAAACTGACAAACACTTCATTATCATAAAATTGACAAAAATCGCACAACTTCAATTATCATTAATACTTATTGACTAGTGATTTTCCTAATCTCCAATATCATGCTGTGAAGCTTCGGCCAATCAAAGCAAAGAGAGCTCCAGAGCTCAGCCCATTATGAGCGATTATAAGCTTGAAATACCATTAAAATTACTTTATCTGCATTTTTAAAACTATTCCTAGCGTATGAAATAAGTTTTTAAAAAAATTAATTTGCAAAAAAAAATTTGACAAAATAAAATATTGCATCACTCTATAATAATTCATGAATTAGTACAAAAATAGGGTGGAGCTCCGGGGTTTTCTCTGGGGCACATCACTATTATTAACTGATTTCAAAAAATGTACCCAATTTAAAACCTTATCAAATACGCTTTCACGATAGTCAAAACCCTCCCAATTAAATTGAAGTTGTTAAGTGTTATTTTTTTTGACAGAGTTATAACTTTATAGGATCACTTAGCCAATTAGTGCTTATGAATCAAAAGGAGATGTTTCATTTATTGAAGATTAATTTTTCCCTAACACTAATTGGCTAAAAGTGATTCTATAAGCTCCTCCCACAACCACTCCCACAGAGCCAAACATATATGCCGTCATAACGAATACTGTATGATATTTTGAGGGTCCTTAGATTCCTGACATGTTAAGATATTTTTCAAAATTTTTTTGTGAAAGTCTGTGAAAGTTTGACTTTTTTACAGATTCAAAATAAACGGCAAAATTTGTGCGCAAAAAGCTCCAAATGCAAAATTTTGTCAATATTTAAAATCGTCCCCTTGAGATTTTTGACAAAAATTCAAAGAGATAAACGAGAAAAAACATTAAAAACCGAGATTTATTTATTTACTTTTGTGTTCGGAGACCCATTCTTTTAACATTGTCAGAATTGTTTTAATTAAGACCTTTTAAAATAAAAAAAAAATATAAGAGCATTATATCGCTAAGTGTACGGTTGATTGAAACAAAAATTTTATTAGTGTATAGTAGTGATGTTTCTACCCTCCAATATCATGCTTCGAAACTTCGGTGATTTAAAACAGAGGGAGCTCCGTCCCTT
This sequence comes from Microlaimidae sp. YZB2_3, assembly GCA_030248175.1. Taxonomy (NCBI): domain Eukaryota; kingdom Metazoa; phylum Nematoda; class Chromadorea; order Desmodorida; family Microlaimidae; species Microlaimidae sp. YZB2_3. Next base: position 53,399 of record JASAMX010010810.1, on the reverse strand, counting down.
AAATGAGCTCTTTGAAATTTATTTAAGCTTAAAATACATATAAAGTTATTTTATTTGCATTTTTAACACTATTTCTAACGTTTTAAATAAGTTTTGAAAAAAAAATAGCGAAAAAAACGCTAAATGCAACAAGCTTGAAAAATCAAGGAATTTTACTTTATTGTATTTAGAAAAAACGAGCTTTTGATAGTTTGGGCAATGGATTTTCCCGAGGGAAATAAAAATCTTGATAAAGCAATAGCAACAAAGGTTAAAACGTTTATTGTCCACATAATAATATACACAAAAGCTTTCGACCTGGTCGTCGGTCATCATCAGTTGTACACTAAATAGAAGTAGAATTACAAAATTATACATAATGTGACCAATAAAAAATAGACGTAAATTACATAAATTTTAAGAATATATAGAAAAACAAGAAATTTTACAATAAATAAAGATTTTAAAAGACTACGAAAATTTAGAATAAGTAAAAGAATATTAATAGATAAATAATGATAAAAATGATAAATTATAATGAAATAAATAGCAGAAAAATACAATAGGGTAAAGAAAACATTTAATAATTAAAATCTTAAAAATTTTTTGGATAATATATATAATACGAAAAGAACGATTAAAATAAGAAATAGTTAACGTTATATAATTTTGATAAAAAATAATTAAAAAAGGTAGAAATTTAAATAGAATTTAAAGGAATACAATAATTTTAAAAAAAAACACGCGTGAAACTGCAAATAAAACTGCGCACTTAAACATTTATATATGTACGACAAGCAGATAAAATGAATGAAATTTATAAAACACACCAAAAAAAACTCACGTACAAAAATAAATAAAACAACCTATTACAAAAAAATACCTATTAAAACAAATATAACTCAGTACTTTGAATATTTTTGTTTAAAACAGGCTTATCCCTATGTATACAAATAGATTCTTTTATCTTTAAACAAAACTCCTTATTCGCAGAAGCAATCACACAAAAGTTTGTAAAACCTGGTGAATCGACTAATTTATAACAACTCAATACATGATCAAATATTGCTGAAGACTTAGGAACAATACGTTTATTGGTTTTCGATGAAATTCCTATGTGTTCCGATATTCTAATGCCCAGGTGGCGGGTAGTGCACCCGCAATAAGTGGTTTTACAGCCACTACACAAAAATTTGTAAACGACATTAGAACAGTGTTTCATAGGGATTTTATCCTTAAATATAAAACAATCAGACGAACGTTGAGTGGATTTAAAAATTACTCTTAAACGCACCTGCGGAAAAAGACGATAAAACAAATTGCGGAGCTTAGCATGAATACGTACAGAACTGAGTCCTAAATAGGGTAAAACAACATTAACAGGCATTTTTTCAAGCGAAATTTTTTTACAATTACTACTAAATAGCTTATCTAAAAACCTTTTAATACAAGAATCAATAAAGCTTAGCGAATAACCATTTTTGCACAAAAAGAATTTTAAAACTTGTAAATCAACATGAAACAGCTAGTAAGACAAACAAATACGAAACGATCGAGATGGTAAACTGAATATAAGACCAGACTTATAACAAGAGTTTTTTTTGGTGTGTTTTATAAATTACCATTCATTTTATCTGTCTTGTGGTACATATATGTATGTTTAAGTGCGCAGTTTTATTTGCAGTTTCTTGCGTGTGTTTTTAAAATTATTGTTTTTCTTTAAAGTCTATTTAAATTTCTACTATTTTTTTGTAATTATTTTTTTTTTTTTTTTTTTTTTTTTTTTTTTTTTTTTTTTTTTTTTTTTTTTTTTTTTTTTTTTTTTTTTTTTTTTTTTTTTTTTTTTTTTTTTTTTTTTTTTTTTTTTTTTTTTTTTTTTTTTTTTTTTTTTTTTTTTTTTTTTTTTTTTTTTTTGTTTTTTTTTTTTTGTTTTTTTTTTTTTTTTTTTTTTTTTTTTTTTTTTTTTTTTTTTTTTTTTTTTTTTTTTTTTTTTTTTTTTTTTTTTGTTTTGTGCTTTTTTTTTGTGGTGTGCGTCGCGTCTGCCTGGTTTCTTTTCTTGGTTTTGTTTTGTTTTTTCGTTTTGTTTTTGCGTGTGACGCCGCCGCTAAAGTGGGGGTTTCCAAACCGCGGCGCACACGAGTCAAACGTTGAACCAGGAGTGGGTCGAACCAAGGTGCTACGCAAAGTGTGATGTATGTTTGTCTGTTTGTCCTCCCTCCGGAAGGAGAACCGTCGTCAGGTCTGAGTTTGCTAAAGTTATGCCAATTATTTGGAAGACTAGTAGTTAGTTATGCGATGTGTTTAACGATTTAACAGGGTAGGTTTTTATTATTGGCCACAGAATTTATAAAAACGAGGCCGACGGCAAAATACACAAAAACTTGGCAGCCTATGCAGTGGGGACGGCACAGGTAATAGCTTAAGCCTAAACGTTTTAGAAAAACGGTGCGAAAAAGGATTACAATAGAGCTTAAACCTAAGGCGGGACCAGAAAAAGGAGTGAAAGACACTTTTTAACTTTTGGGCCTTTTTGGCTAGGGCGGGACTTGCAAAAACGAGGGCTTAAAGCCAGCTACACGAAAAACATGTTAAAAAGGTACGTTTCTGGTAGAAAGCACCTGGAGAAACCACCCAGAAAAACGGACGCTTAAAATGGGAAGTTAGCGCCGCCTAAAAACCTAACAAAACTTGAGACTAACTCTAGCTCTTAACAAGCTCAAACCGACGCGGTGATGCACCGGAACTCAAGGATTTATTTAATCGCCAGAGCAAAATCTTGCTCGTGATATTCAGATGCAGGGTCGCCCAGTCGCTTGAGAAATCCCACGGAGGACCGCTGGTAAAATGTCGAGGGCCTATTGCAGGTATAAAAATATTTCATTTTTATATAAAAATAAGCTCAGGGCGGAGACAAGGAAGATAATCCTGTCTCAGGGTCTACTGGTTCTTCTTGACATTTTCCGCGGCCGTAAGCTGGACTGGAGTATAAAAACCAACGACTTTTTAACGAGAGAGCCGTTTTTATATTAAACAATTAACCCACTGAACCCAAGGCCCGTGCGCGCGTGACTGCTTGTCACCGCACATTGAATTAATAAAAACCAAAACAAGCGACCAGGCGACTAACATGAGGCGAGCAGAGCTCGCGTGAGCGACCGTGCAACACCGCGTCACTAAAGCAAAAACAATTAATAAAAAGAATTAATAAAAACAATTTTTAAAACTTAAGGCGCTAACAAACGAGGGCTTACAAACGGGCGTAACTAAAACTACGTTGATTTCCGGGTTCGCCATATCTTCCCACCCGGACCAAAGCCGTCCCCGGCTACAGGGTATGACCGGATTCGGTACGAGGGGTTTGACTAGGGGTCTTGGCGAACCCGGGGATCAACGCCATCGGCCTATGAAGCCGGAATTTTTGAAGGGGGGTGCGTTCCGAGTAACGTACCAAGGCACATGAAAAAAAAACGAAAAACACAATAACTACCAAAAGAAAAATACCTTACTGAAAAAAAACTGACCTTACGAAATGAGTAAATACTTACACAAATTTTGGGGTGCCGTGAGGGGGGCGGTAAAAAAACGTCCGCGGGGTGAAAAAACTAACAACAAGGCCCTCCGCCAGTAGGACAACATTTGAATCTGACGGCAGAAACTAAGGTACTAAGAAAATTAGCAGCTTTTGCCGCCGGGGCACGATTATATTTTAACAGAAAACAAACAAATAATTGCCACCCATTTTAGTAAAAGAAAATTTGTGCGCGGGGCGAATTTTAGAAAATTTAGATTTTAAAAAGGTCGCATTTCACATCCCAAGCGCATTAATCATAAAAATAATCATCAACAGCGGGGGCTTCAACATCATCTTCTTCTTCATCAAGATCTTGTTTGGGATACCGTGGGGCTGGTGCCGGGGCCGCGGCGCACCTTGCATGTCAGCATCTTAAATAAAATAATATTACCATTTGTTTTAGGTAGACGTGCCTATGGACAATTTTGACGCTAACCTACTGGTGTTACGGAACACAAGATTTGGCTCAAGCCTCCACAGAACATTCACCAGTGTGAACCACAAAGACAAATTTTTGTTTGCTTTTTGTAAAAATAAAGACATTACATTTATGTGCTTTTGTGTTTTTTTTAAAAATACAATGTACACCCAAAAGAAAATGCACAGAGAATTACCGGTGGAGACTTCTCAACAGTAACTCCCTAAAGAAGTACCCACTGAAATTGAAAACAGGGAGTGGTACCACCGTAAGCATTACACAAATAAAGATTTATAAATAATAAATATTAAACTAAGCAATTGACTAAACTAAGCTAATTAAATAGGTTACTATGATACCCAAAAGAAAAAGAATAGTACAGTGGATAGGACTATAGAGCCAAACTAGAATAAATCGCACCATAATATTACACATAATAATATTTACCTTAAATTACCAATACGTAATAATAATAATGAAGAAGAATATTTGTGCTGTAAATGAACCTAACAAGGCCAGTGGCACCAAACGTTACGAAATGAGGAAATGGGAAAGAAAGGTAAGAGGTTACACATGTTACTAATATTATATTTAACTACAATTGATCACAATATTGATGTATATAGTTGTTGGGGGGTGGGTATTTTTCCTCTCTTTGTTTGCAGGACATTAGTTTCTAGTGTGTGTGGGGGTATATTTTTATTGGCGAAGGCGTGTGCCTTTAAATCCGGGGGGAATGTTCCTTTTCGTTTGATTCTGACGTGGAGGTAGGGATGTTCCCCTGTGCCAATCCGCCGCCCCCCGCGCTATCCGTGCGTTGTTTTCTCCGCTGTTGTTGTACCTCCGTGCGCACGCGATGGGGTCTGCCCCTGTGGGTACTGGTGGGGGAGCGCCCCTCCCCCCCCTATATCCGACGCGTCCGTCGACAGCAGGAAGGGTCGTTTAAAAACCAAGCAAGCTAACACGTCCGTGGAGCACAACCTCTCCTTGAGGGTGTCAACTTCCATTTGACACTCGTGCCTCCAACAAAATCGAGTTCGTTTGCCCAACAACTTATACCAAGGGCTGGCTATTTTGGCAAAATTTCCAATAAACCTGCAACAGAAATTTGCTAAGCCATAAAAAAAAAACGGACCTGCTTCTGAGTTTTTTCACGGGGGAGCTTTTGACACATGAAGTTTTAACTCCATTAACCGTCGAAAAGTCGAGGGGGCGTTGCATAGGCCAAACGGCAATATGTTGAATACATAAAATCCATCCATGGGACTGCAAAACGCCATTTTCCGCTGTCCTTTTCTTCTAGGTTGACTTGCCAATAACCAGAAAGTAGTTTGAGGGTTGAAAAATACACGGCTCCATTGAGAGCTTCCAGTACCTCATCGATGCGGGGCAGGGGAAACGAGTCTTCCTTCCTCAATTTGTTCAGCCAAGGCGATCAATTCAGAAGCGGTTTGTTCCGTCTTCCTTTCTAACGATGACCATGGGTGACGCGAAGGCACTCTTTGACTCTCGAATGACGCCTTTTTTTGAGCATTGTATCTATTTCTTCCCTGATAACCTGTTTCTGGCTCTCGGCGACCCGATACGGTTTTTGAAGGTATGGTTGGTTGTTTCTAATTTCAACTTTGTGTTTCAAGATGGACCTACTGCCTGTGTTAAAAAGGTCCTGATCAGAAAACATCCTTGTTTTTCTGTATCACTTCTGCTAACTGTTTCTTTTGTTGCAGATCCAAATCAACTTTGTAGAAGTGAATTTCCTTGACAGGGTTGAAGTCTGGGGGTCGGTCTGTCTTTGGTGTGGTTTCAGAGACTTGCGGTTTTAGAAGCCATAAGTCTAGTCTTAAACCTTGCATTGGCGAATTTCTTTGTGCATGGAATAGTTCCAAGGAATCCCAGGGTCCCAGGGACGCAGGAGTGGAACCAGTGGAGGTGGTAACAGGTGCTGAACAGATGAAGATTGCTGTCGGCCATAGACAGCTGGTGTGCACAGGGATGGCGTCATCTCATGAGCAACCAGATCGCATGGGAAAGTTGTCATGACATCAAGGGCTTTTTGAACGGTTTCCAAGGTGGTTGCTATTGTAGACTCTGAAATTTCCTGAAAATTGGTTACAGTTTGGGGTACACAAACAGGCATGCAATTTTGACCAACAATTTTAGTTTGACCCTCCCTTTTATTACAGGTATTAGAGTGCGCCTGCAAGGCCACCCGTCCAACAGAATCCACCGCCGCCTCCCGACACTCCAGAAGGTCCAAATCGTCAGCTGTTAACCCTTGTATGGCTCGGGGCGCCTCCGGAACCAAAAGGGCGGGAAGTGGAGGAGTCACCTGGGAAAGCTCCTCCTCCTCTTCCCGATTTTGTGCTTCAACCGACCACTCAAGACCATCCAGAAGTCGTTGACGAGGGAGAATCAGTCTGGGAGGGTAACCTGATGTTGTTTGTTGCATGTGGGTGGTTCCCAGACGGCCTGAATCATGCCATTCAGGTGCGTCCTTTGACCGTGTTTGTGTCTGTTCATTCTCACGTGTTTGTTTTTTTAAATGAATCAACTGTTGTCGCCAATAACTGATATGTCTCAACAAACGAAGACCCAGTGAGCTACCGGTTTTCTGGGCATCGTCAGGGGAGGCTAAATCAGTTTCTGACGAGGACCAGTTGGTCCGATAACTTCGCGGTTTGCGCGCCAACCTCACCGGTCCAGTCGCGCCATTGGATGGCGTGCTGTAACTGGCTGAGGCTGGGGGAACCACAGGCGTCCCAGCGATCGCCCATGCTTCCCGCCAACGACCAAAACCCTCAGCAGTACCTGTCATTTTTACTTAACCCAGGCTGAGAGGACAGAGCTACCAAAAATTTTTGCCTAGGCTTTCCTAGAGGTGCCACCTCGTTGCTCTGTACTTGGCCGCGGCTGGTGGGACTGGGAGGAAACCTGCAAACTAATGAGATTTAATTTTTAGCTGGAAAAAAATTAGTTTTTTTAAACAGAAAATTTAGAGTTTTTTTTAAAAACAACCTAACCTTATGCATGGGGAAAACAGAGGGCCCATTTGTCTTTCCCTGTGCGGCTAGCACTCTGGTTCAAGCCAAAACCGTTTCTACGTTTGACCGGAAACCCTGGGCCGGTTCAGGCTTTTAAACGGGCCCCGTTATCGGCTCCAGATGTGACGCCGCCGCTAAAGTGGGGGTTTCCAAACCGCGGCGCACACGAGTCAAACGTTGAACCAGGAGTGGGTCGAACCAAGGTGCTACGCAAAGTGTGATGTATGTTTGTCTGTTTGTCCTCCCTCCGGAGGGAGAACCGTCGTCAGGTCTGAGTTTGCTAAAGTTATGCCAATTATTTGGAAGACTAGTAGTTAGTTATGCGATGTGTTTAACGATTTAACAGGGTAGGTTTTTATTATTGGCCACAGAATTTATAAAAACGAGGCCGACGGCAAAATACACAAAAACTTGGCAGCCTATGCAGTGGGGACGGCACAGGTAATAGCTTAAGCCTAAACGTTTTAGAAAAACGGTGCGAAAAAGGATTACAATAGAGCTTAAACCTAAGGCGGGACCAGAAAAAGGAGTGAAAGACACTTTTTAACTTTTGGGCCTTTTTGGCTAGGGCGGGACTTGCAAAAACGAGGGCTTAAAGCCAGCTACACGAAAAACATGTTAAAAAGGTACGTTTCTGGTAGAAAGCACCTGGAGAAACCACCCAGAAAAACGGACGCTTAAAATGGGAAGTTAGCGCCGCCTAAAAACCTAACAAAACTTGAGACTAACTCTAGCTCTTAACAAGCTCAAACCGACGCGGTGATGCACCGGAACTCAAGGATTTATTTAATCGCCAGAGCAAAATCTTGCTCGTGATATTCAGATGCAGGGTCGCCCAGTCGCTTGAGAAATCCCACGGAGGACCGCTGGTAAAATGTCGAGGGCCTATTGCAGGTATAAAAATATTTCATTTTTATATAAAAATAAGCTCAGGGCGGAGACAAGGAAGATAATCCTGTCTCAGGGTCTACTGGTTCTTCTTGACATTTTCCGCGGCCGTAAGCTGGACTGGAGTATAAAAACCAACGACTTTTTAACGAGAGAGCCGTTTTTATATTAAACAATTAACCCACTGAACCCAAGGCCCGTGCGCGCGTGACTGCTTGTCACCGCACATTGAATTAATAAAAACCAAAACAAGCGACTAGGCGACTAACATGAGGCGAGCAGAGCTCGCGTGAGCGACCGTGCAACACCGCGTCACTAAAGCAAAAACAATTAATAAAAAGAATTAATAAAAACAATTTTTAAAACTTAAGGCGCTAACAAACGAGGGCTTACAAACGGGCGTAACTAAAACTACGTTGATTTCCGGGTTCGCCATACAAGCAAGTTATTGAATTTAGTTTGTAGTCCTACTTTTAAGAAGTCACATCCCCGAGTCGAAAACATACACATACACAATAAAGAGTCGAAAACATACACAATAAAAAAATAGTGGACAGCATCACTCTTTAATATTTTATAAATTTAGTTTAAAAAATAGGGCGGAGCTCCGGGGATTGTTCAAAAGCTCCTAAAAACGGAGCTCCGCTCCGAAGCTCAAGAACTCGGCGCTCAAGCTCAAGAAATTTTTTTCAACAAAATATCTCCAGTGGTTCAGGAGTTATGACCCCACAAAAATGAATTTTTTTGAAAATTCTGTACGTGAAAGATTGCTTAATTAGTATAACAATTTAAGTTACAAATTATATACTTAAAGAAACACCTTCTCTATAAATTTGATACCTTGATCATTAAGATTGGTGCAGTGTTTGTTGAGATATTGCGTTTTTTGTATAAAAAAACCCTCAATTTTTTCGCTAAAAACACGAAGTGAAGAAATAAAGGTTCGGCAAAATTCACAAAATCACTGCCGTCGTTTGGTGTTTTTAACAAAAAAGTTGCGGGTTTTTTGTACAGGAAACGCAATATTTCGACAAATATTGCACCAATCTTGACGACCAAGGTATAAAATTAAAGTAAAAAGTAACCGCTTTCAATGAGTGCATAATTTGTAACGTAAATCCTTATACCCATTGAGCAATCTGTCACGTACAGATTTGTCAAAAAATGCCATTTTTAAGGGTCATAACTCTTGAACCACTATAAATAATTAGTTAAAAAAATTTTTGTGAGCTATTGGGGCAGGGGTAATATTTTTACAAAAATTTATAAAAATCAAAGACAAAAAGTTTGACTCCGCACTGCACCTTTAAGGCTCTCAAACTCCTCCTCCTAAGTTTTTCCTAATTTAATGACAATAATTTAAAAGTAAAGAATGCTATTACCGCATATTAATAAAAATGCTTTATAGAGAAAAAATTAACTTTACTTGAAAACATTAAAATCGAATGGAAAATAATAGTTAAAATAACTAAAACTAAATTTAACGTTTTAACCCAAGCGCTCCTAAGCCTTTTCCGTTTTGAGTTTCTAGACTTCCGGAGCATGCTATTTGGGGTTTGGAACATCACTACAGATGTTATCCTTTTATAAATTCTAAAATGTATTAAAATAAAAAAAACCAATCAATGTATAGTAATAATGCAAAATATGTAACTGCTTCCGCATGTTATATTGGTCTAACACATTTAGTGTTCTTATTAGGGTACGCAATATTTGAACGAGCTCTAATTGGCGCTTAGAGTGCACTAATTATAACGTTCCCTATATATTACATTAATTTAAGCATGTACTAATGAGGGCAATATTGCTCTAATAAGGACATTCCTTTTTGGAGGACAACCCATTAAGCTCTAAAAATGTCTTCATTAGGGCTATTACACGATTCAATTTCGCAGCGGAAGTAAGAAACAAAGCCATAATAGGAGTTCTTGAAAGTTCGAATTGAGAGGCACCTCACTTAAAGCGTTCTCTATTCAGAATACTCAATGTGTATGATCAAAATATATATTTGCATAGTTTTTTGTGTAATTTATTTATTTGTTTATATTTTTACCAGTGGCGCATCTGTCATTCTTATCGGCTGCCACAGTCAAGTATCCCATCTTATAAAACTTTCCACAAGCTGTGACAATTCATAACTGGACGTGAGAAAAATTGTTTTAGGGTCAGAAAAAAAAATTTGCGCAATTCAAACCGCTTCTTTTTTGCTTGTAATCCAGGCCTGTGTTTCTCAGTCCTGCGCTCTACCATTACACCACCTGGCGTTCGTCCTTTACACGTATTTTCGTCTTTATAATCGCGCGTAGTTATGAATCATCACATAAGAAACAGAAATACGAGGCCAAATAAAGCGAGATTTAGACATAAATAATGCAAAACAATTAGCTAATTTTAGTCTTTTTAATTAAAAAATGGGCGTCATTAAAAAGTTAAAAACAAGATTTGGTACTTTATCAACTGACGTAATACGGTGCACTATCACCGGCTTAAACTAAAAAATTATCACAACTGGGGTTTTAACAACACATGCCGCAGAAAAGTTTTACGGTTTTCCAGGGTGTACCAGCGCGCGTGGGAGTTCTCCCCCTAATCACAGCCTTCCACAGCTCTTTGCACTTATAGAGTGCATATGCAGGCGGGCCAATGGGCGCCCGTAATTGTGCTTGGCTAGACCGATCAGAGAGCCGGATTTGTAGGACACCTCCAGCTCCAGGATGATGTCGCTCAAGTTGAAATTCTTGGGCAAGACGAAGGTGGGACCCTCGTTGTAAGTGGGGTTCACCGTGTGCTTTTTAACGCTGGTCTTTTTACGCATTAGCTTTCGCTCCCCGCAGCGCAGCAACACCTTCACGGATGAACCTGGAAACAGCAGGTTTTTTTTATTTTGAACGGATGTTATTATTTAATATTTTACAAAAATCAAATAAGCAATGAAAAATTAATAAACGTGATTTAAATAGTTTATAAAAATTTAGAGTTAGCCATAATTTTTTAAATCACTTTCTGCAAATTTTATGTTGCGGGAAAACAGTATGGTTTTTTTTAAATTACAGAGTAAATGACTTAAATTCGGCCACCGGTTGTTGGTTTCGCCATGCGCAAAGTTATGTAATGAACTGCGTATGGCTATAGATAAATCGCTACTTCTGTTGCTGTATTTATTTTATTTAAATCCCATAATTTTGCCTGTGGGGAGCCAAAATTAGGACTGGTTGAATTTAAATTAGTTACTCTAAAGGCTTACATGGTAGCTCTGTCATTTCGGACGACGGCACCAGTTTTTTGCATTTGAATATGCTGATCATCAGACGACCCGCTTTGGACAGATGCGTTATTGAAAACAAGACATCGCCGTGGCTTTCCTGAAACATTTTTTTCAATTTGCATACATCGATTTGGAGTGATCTAATATTTGGGCTCTTTCTTAGTGTGAGTGGCATAGTTGTCTTATATGGTGAAGTTGAAGAGGTGAAGGTGAAGAACATGTTGCCCAAATTAGCGCCGCAAACAAAGAAAAAGTTTACGTTGCTACTGATATGGTGAAGGCAACAAAACCGGAATCTAATAGGGGCAATATTGCTCTAATTAGGGCATTTTCTCACTCATACGCACCCGGTTTTTATTTAATATTTTATATTTCGACCACAACACGTCCGATTTTGAGGACTCAATATCTATATTTGAAGCATAAATATGTACTTAGGTAAATTTAAATAAATAATAAATTTGTACGATTGTACCTAGGTACAATGTAACTATAACGGTAGTTGTCTGTGAAGGAAAAAAAATGGCCAGTGTGCAGTTTTGCTATCAGTTAATTAAAGCTGCCAAATTATTTTGTTTATGTATTGGGAATAACGATTGCGGTATAAAAACATATGATGCAACACTGAAAAACTTTTGGCAATATCAAACAAAAAAGGCAATTAAACAGTAATATGCAGCTTCTACAATTTCTAAAAAAGCAGCCTTAAAAGTGCAGTGCGGAATCAAATTTTTTGTCTTTGATTTTGATATTTTTCGTGAAAACATTACCCCTGCCCCCAATAGCCCACAAAAATTTTTTTCAACAAAATATTTCCAGTAGCTCAGGAGCTATAGCCAAAAATGGCGTTTTTTGACAATTCTGTACGTGACAAATTGCTCAATGGGTACAACGATTTACGTTACAAATTATGCACTGATAGAAAGCAGCTACTTTCTACTTTAATTTGATACCTTGATAGATAATATTGGTTCAATATTTGTTGAAATATTGCGTTTCCCGTACAAAAAACTCGCAACCTTTTCATTAACACAAACAACAGTAGTGATTTTGTAAATTTTCCCAACCGTCATCTCAGAATTTTTTTTAGCTTTAAAATGTCATATAGTGAAATGAAAAATTTTTATTGTACACGTCACTATATATGTAACAATAAAGTACAATATCTAAAAAAAAACCGAAACATTTATATCATCAAATAACATTCATGTATCAATACAAAACTTGTTTAAATATTAGTCGGTTAGTATTTCCTATAGTTGTTGCAAAGATTGCTTAACTTCAGCAAAACAATATGTACACAATATATACGATTTAAAAAGAAGTAAACTTACAAATAAAAAAAAATAAATGTAAAAAATCCTAAGAAATATAAAAAAGTATGGATTATTACAATATATAATTTTTTAGTCGCTTTCTGAATTTATTTAGTGAATTATATAAAACGATATCTGATGGTAAAGAATTCCAATGCTGTATTACTCTGTTAGCAAAAAAATATTTGGTATCAAGTCTAAATTTTTTGCCTATAATTTTATTACCATTTCCTCTTGTGCGAGTACAATCTGATATATTAAAAAATTTTGTGGTTTTTATATCAACCAGCCCATTGATAATTTTATAACATAATATTAGATCTGTAATTAAGCGTCTTGTTTCAAGCCTTTGAAGTCCTAGTTCAGAAAGTCTTGTTTTATAGTCTACTGCAGGAAAAGAGCATCTATAATAAAGTCTTTGTGGTAAAATTTTCTTGGACACGCTCTATACATTCTATGTCTTTTTTAAAAAAAAGGTGACCAAACATAAGATTCGAATTCAAGTAGAGGACGAATGTAGGTCTTATAAGCTTGTAACAATAATGCCGTGTCTTTCGAATTAAAAGCACAAAATAATACATAAATCCTATTCATTGCTTTAGCAGAAATTTCTGAACAATACATTGAAAATTTCAAATCATTTGTTATTGTGATTCCTAGGTCCCTGACGCTAAAAACATTTTCTATTTCAACATTATCTAAGGTATACACAGATTTTATATTGTTCACCCCAATCGACAAAACTTTACATTTCTGAATTGCAATCTTAAGTTGCCAGTCAGATGCCCATTTGTTAAAATTATAGAGAGATTCTTGAAAATTGAATTTTTCTAAAAGAGAACTGTAAGCTCTATAAATTTTGGCGTCGTCCGCAAACAATTTAACATCTGTTTCAGATCCTAAACTCTCTGGTAAATCATTAATAAAAACAAGAAATAACAAAGGACCTAACACGCTTCCCTGTGGGATGCCGCTGGTTACCTATGCAAACTTTGAATACACGTACTCACTTCCATTGTTAAGACCCACGTCATTATCCAGTACAACGCGCTGACGGCGCATATACAAAAAGTTCTTAATCCAGTCATATAACTCATATTTTATTCCATAGGCTTTTAATTTTTGCAGCAATTTAGGATGACTGACAGTGTCGAAAGCTTTGGAAAAGTCAATACACATAACGTCTATTAACTTTTTCATTTCTAACGACCATAACGAGTCTGAAAGAGTGCAGAGGAGTTGCAAATCAACCGATTTTCCAGAAAGAAACCCAAATTGATCAGGAGTGATTAAGTTATTTACACGCAAAAAATTTAAAAAGGTGTCAAAAATAATACTTTCCATGGTCTTGCTGCATATGGAGGTAAGTGATACGCCTCTGTAGTTTTCTTTTAAACATGCTAAGCTTTTTTTAAATATTGGGCATATAAAAGCATCTTTCCAAAGCAGCGGTACCTGCCCAGTTTGCATAGATAACTCAAACATTCGCGCCAAGGGAATAGCCAAAACATCACTAAGCTGAGACAAACAATAAAAAGGTATACCATCGGGGGTTTTGGAAAATTTTTTGGGGAGATTTTTAAGTTTTTTCGCCACCACCGAAACAGGAAAAAGTGCATTACTCAATGTTTGATTTGGTAAAACGCCCATTGAAAATTTTGGTGTTAAGCCGTTGTCTTTGGTAAAAATCGAACAAAAATACTTATTAAAAATTTCGCATTTTTCTTTGGCATCTAAACATAAACTACCGTCATCCTTTTTAATTAGTCCTATTTTGGAAGTTCTTTGCTTAAACTTTTTACTAGCGTGTCGATAAAAGCGCCGTATGTCACCGCAACGAATAGTACCTTTTTCAATTTTTTTGTGAAATTCTCGAAGCGCGTTTTTGTAACGTTTTGCGCACGCTTTAGTATTATAGTATTCGTGATCACGTCATATATGTTTTGCTCCATGGGATAGGTTGTCGGAGGAGCGGCGGCAAAACAGGGCTTCAAAATGCAGGTGCAAATATGGCTAAAAGAATGCCAGGCGGGCGGGTTATTAAAAAGGCGCTGGCTCCTTGTTAGACATAAATGCGGGCGTTCTTTTATGCGCGTGGTGTCCTTTGATGCGCAGGGGATTACTTCCGGTTAAAACAATGGATTTTGACCAGGGTGGTTCTTTTCTTTACTTCGTGTTTTTAGCGAAAAAATCGAAGGTTTTTTGTACAAAAAACACAATATCTCAACAAATACTGCACCAATCTTAACGATCAAGGTACAAAATCAAAGTAGAAAATAGCCGTTTTCTTTAAGTACATAATTTGTAACTTAAATTGTTATACTTATTGAGCAATATTTCAAGTACAGAGTTGTCAAAAAACGCCTGTTTTTTGAGATTTTAAGGACTCAATATCTATATTTGAAGCATAAATATGTACTTAGGTAAATTTAAATAAATAATAAATTTGTACGATTGTACTTAGGTACAATGTAACTATAACGGTAGTTGTCTGTGAAGGAAAAAAATGGCCAGTGTGCAGTTTGGCTATCAGTTAATTAAAGCTGCCAAATTATTTTGTTTATGTATTGGGAATAACGATTGCGGTATAAAAACATATGATGCAACACTGAAAAACTTTTGGCAAGATCAAACAAAAAAGGCAATTAAACAGTAATGTGCAGCTTCGACAATTTGTAAAAAAGCAGCTTTAAAGGTGCAGTGCGGAGTCAAATTTTTTGTCTTTGATTTTGATATTTTTTGTGAAAACATTACCCCTGCCTCCAATAGCCCACAAAAATTTTTTCAACAAAATATTTCCAGTAGTTCAGGAGTCATATTGTATTCGTGATCACGTCATATATGTTTTGCTCCATGGGATAGGTTGTCCGAGGAGCAGCGGCAAAACAGGGCTTCAAAATGCAGGTGCAAATATGGCTAAAAGAATGCCACGCGGGCGGGTTATTAGAAAGGCGCTGGCTCCTTATTAGACATAAATGCCCGCGTTCTTTTATGCGCGTGGTGTCCTTTGATGCGCAGGGGATTGCTTCAGGTTAGAACAATGGATTTTGACCAGGGTGGTTCTTTTCTTTACTTCGTGTTTTTAGCGAAAAAATCGAGGGTTTTTTGTACAAAAAACACACTATCTCGACTAATACTGCACCAATCTTAACGATCAAGGTATAAAATGAAAGTAGAAAATAGCCGTTTTCTTTAAGTACATAATTTGTAACTTAAATCGTTATACTTATTGAGCAATATTTCAAGTACAAAGTTTTCAAAAAACGCCTGTTTTGTGAGATCATAACTCCTGAACCTAGTGATAAAAGTAGTACTAGGACTAGTTAGTGTTAACTAGTACTAGGCTAGATAAGCAAACTAGTACTAGACTAGAAATATATAATTTTGATTTTCGCCGGACTAGACTAGACTAGATAATTTTCTTGGACTAGATAACTAACTAGTCTAGTCCAAATAATATGCAAATTTTTGACAAATATCACTAATTTACATAATTAATTAGTCTTGCCACATCTGTGATGCAACCAGCTAAACTATATTTTGGTCCTTTTCACAAAGGATAACTGTGATAAAAATTTTAAAAAAATTTAAACTGGTTACGAAAATCTAAAATGATACATGCATTGTTTTAATAGTTTTTTTATTTCTAGTGTGTAGCGTTGGTATTTTTAGTGTGCAGCTTAAAGTCTTGGCTATCAGTTCGTTGTAATAGCTTTGTTAATTAATTATTCCATCCATGCCATTTTTTTGATTACTCATTTAAGGTTTCCACCGCATGGGAACTTCAGCAGAATATTTTTTTTGCTAAATCAAAAGACCGTACTCTCTTGATAACAGAAAACACCTTATTTTAAGGTTGCTTATTAAGGTATGGTGGGATTCGAACGTAGCTGACGTACAATTCATAAATCAAAAAACCGCCATTTTAGCTTTGATAATATTTGCTAACTATAATATTAAAATTCTATTATTTAAAAAGTTATTAAACAACCTTTCACTTCACCTTTATATTTATTTTTGGCTTAAAAGTGCGGTTCAAAGTAAAACTTTTTTTTCTTCGACTTTGATGATTTTTTGTAATAACTTATTCCTACCCCAATCGCACAAAAATTTTTTTTCTAAAAATATCTTTAGTAGTGATGTTCCTACCCTTAAATATTATGCTCCGGAGCTTCGGCCATTTAAAGCGGAGGGAGTTCCGGAGCTCCGCCCCTTAAATAAGCGATCTGAAGCTTATTTAAGCTTGAAATGCATTTTAAACTACTCTAGCTGCATTTTTTGGACTTTTTTGCTATTTAAAATAAGTTTTGGAAAATATTTAGTTTACAAAAAATTTTTGACATCACGCTTTCATTATTCATGAGATTAGTATAAAAATAGGGCGGAGCTTCGGAGCTCCTAAAAGCGGAGCTTCACTCCGGAGCTCGGAGCTCCGGGAAACATCACTAATCTTTAGTGGTTTATGAGATTTGACCCTCTAAAAACATTTTTACGGTAATTCTGTACTAGAAAAATTGCTTAATGAGTATAAAATTTTAACTTACAAGGAACGCGGAAGCTTTTTATTTTATTGATATATTGATTGTTAAGATTGGTGCGGCGTAAGTCGAGATATAGTGTTTGCCCTACAAAAAACCTGCAATTTTTTGACTAAAAACACGAAGTGTAAGTGAAAATTTCGGGCAAACTTAATTCCTATTTTTGATCGAATATTTCACACCAAAAATTATGCTGTTGGCAGAAAACGGTCCGCTATGCATCATTCTCACTATTATCTCATTAAAATTAACTTATAAAGCACTCACGACAACTTTTTCATACATATCATTCCTCGAAAAGATTTAAAAACAAAAAACGATATCACTTGGAAAACAAAAAGTTCGAAGACCTTCAGTTTTTGTGTATTTTTTATTTTTAATGTCACTATACCATTAAAAGCAACAAAGAAATTTTATCATTTTTTATACATGCGCTTCAAAAAACAATCTTAGAGAGATTTTAAAATTAAATTTGATTGTATATTAATTCCTAAAATATTTTTTAAGTTATTGATAAAAAACTTCAAAGGGTTAAGAGAAAAAATAAAAGTTTGAGAGAATGCCAAAAATTATTTGAGATACAAAATATTACAACAAACATTTTTTGTAAAAAAAACGAAATTTAAATCTTATAATTTTTATGTTTATTGGTGAACAAAACCAAACTGGAAAACCAAGCTGGAAACTGGTGAAAATATACCTAAATCCGACACCCTGTATCAATTCCACTACGCACGCCGCTCCCTCAAAATGGTTAAACTTGCTTAAGTTTTCGTGACAAATGAATTCTTACACTTAATATTGTCGGCGAAAATATGGCAGGTTTTTTGTAAAAAAAAAGTAATATTTCAATAAATACTAAAAAATTTTAGCAAACAAAGCATCTAAAGAAAGTAGAAAGTAATTGCTTGCTTTCTTTGAGTGAATCATTTTAAACTAAAATTTTTATATCCATTGAGCAATCTTTCAAGTTTTCAGAATAACCAAAAACACATTTTTGGGCAAAAAGTCACAATAAGTCATAAATCAAAAAAGTCATGATCATATAAGTCATAACCAAAAAGTCATAATCATATATCTCCTGAAACACTGAAGATATTTTGTGGGCAATTGGCAAAAAGAATTTGGTTTAAAAAAAATTATCAAAATTTGAAGACAAAAGGTACCACCTTTTTAAAAGCACCGCCTTCGTGTTTCGAGATATACTAAATATAATAAAAATCTTTAAAAATAAGAATTTTAACACTTTCCCGTTTTTTCAAGATTTTTTTTAATGTGAAGAAACTCTTATAATCGAATAGGGTAGTGCATTTAATTTCGGCACTTTTTTGTTTTTCCGATGTAACTTTTCACTGTGTGGCCCGATTTTTATGTTTGATAGCTCATTTTAGAGCTTTTACGATACTGCGTTGCGTCACAATAGTTTCACTGTGCGAAAAAAGATTTTTTAATGAATTAAATTAGTTTTTTTTAAAAATGGAAAATTGCCGAAATTAAATGTATGCATTTAATTTCGGCACTTTACAAACAATCGATTGTTTCTAAGTCAAAAAATCATCATTCTCAAAAATTTAAAAACCTATCATTATCTCCAGACAGTTTTCTTTAATTTAAACTTCTACTTTTTGTTCAAAGTGTAACTGGCAAAAAGTTACAGCTAAAATGCCAAATGGTATCAAAATGAGCAAAATTTGGGAAAAAAAGTGCATTTAATTTCGGCACTTTTTAAAAGGACCCCCTTAATCGAGTTTAATTGCAGTGCTATGACCCCTACACACTTCAACGTTTTCTTTTAACTATTTAAGCTCCAATTTAAAACCCGACCACTTAATTCAACCGTTTTTAGACGCAACGTAGAACCACGGGGACTAAAAATTCAGAAAATAGACTAAATTTTACCAGGACAGTTTAATTTTTAAACCAATTTATTGCGTAATCATGAAATGCCCATGTTCTAAAAACGAGTAACAATTTTATTTTTTATAAATCACACAATTTCACATGAAAATATCATAACATAACAAATAAAAATCTCACGACAGTCATCTACATATAATTAGCTTTCATTTGATTTATCAAACGTCGTATTCCGTCCAGGATTACCAAAGATATAGTCCAAAATCAAAAATGCCCAATTGGGAAAAGTGCCGAAATTAAATGGACTACCCTATTAAGGAAAAAAATTTGATGTTTTTAATTTTCAATTTTGGCACGACCAGCACTCGAACTTCCAGCTATAATGACTACAGGCTGGTTCATACTTATGTAAAAACTTCCTTTGAAAAAATCCAAAGAACAAACACAGCGTATAAACGTATGTAAAAACGTGACCAGCACTCGAACTCCCCGCTATAATGACTAAAAGCTGCTTCATACTTATGTAAAAACGTCCTTTGAACAAAGTCCTTAGGACAAACACAGCGTATAAACGTATGTAAAAACGTCTTTTGGACTTTATCCAAAGTTTTTACATAAGTATGAACCAGCCTTAAGTAAAGCTCATTTAAAGTAAAATAACATTTCTGAGACCTACAAAAATATATTTTTGCTCCAATATTTAGGGTACCTGTTCTTTGTAATAATTCTCCAAAATAGGGAAGTATATCTTTAAAAAAAATTCTCTACAAATAGAGAAAGAAAAACAGGCGATTTTTCTCGGGGTGTATGTTTAGACAAAAAAAGTGCACTTTATTATTTTGTGGTCAAAATAAAAATTTTGTGATTTTTCAATTCTGTACAACTTACTGTGGGTCCTTTTATTATAACTCAGTTTAAGAGTAAAAGGTGTTTTTGTAATCAAAAAATTATGGGCTTTTGAAATTACGGTGCACGTTTGGTTTAATTTTCTGTCTTTGATTTTGATATTTTTTGTAAAACCTTATCTTTGCTCCCAAAAAAAAAAATAAATAAAAAAAAATTTTTTCATAAAATGCTCACAAAAATTTTTCATTAAAATATCTCCAAAGATTGCTCAATAAATATAACAATTTAAGTTACAAAATACGCACTCAGAAAAGCGGCTACTTTCTACTTTAATTTTATACCTTGATTGTTAATATTGTGCAGTATTTATCGAGATATTGCATTTCTTGTGCGAAAAACTCTAGATTTTTTTTGTCTGAGCTACTCTTTAAGAAATTTGGAGAAACACCCAGAGCTCTGGAGCTCTGCCCTATTTTTATACTAATCTCATGAATAATTGAAGAGTGATGGCATATATTATTTTGTTAAAGATTTTCTCTAAACTAATTTTTTTCCAAAAACTTATTTTAAATAATTTCCAAAAAAATGCAGCTAGAATAGTTTAAAATGTACTTCAAATATAAATAACCTTTAAATCGCTCATTTAAGGGGCGGAGCTCCTTGGCCGGAGCTCCAGAGCATTATATTTAAAGGTAGGATAATCACTATTCTTTACATTGTAAATTTGTGATTAAAAACAAAAAAAAGTTTAATGTTTGACTGTTTAAACATTCTTAGAACTTCCTGTAATTAGTACTGGAAAAATTGTTTATCGCAAAATATTCCAGAACAAAAATGATCCGTTTTAATGATTTTATTTATTACGTATCGCAACCCAATCAAAAAATAGTTAGCGGGAGGTGTCCATAATGCTTAGTCCATTTTTTACAGAGCAAAGTAATTTCTGAACATATTTTGTAGTGCTTTTATTGAAGCAAAACCACCCCAAAATGCTGTTTTAGAGTTTAAAATGTTAAATACAACATGTTTTGTTGCAAAAACTTAATGGACTAGTTTAGGACTAGCTAGAATTTCTGCAGGACTAATTAACAACTCAAAAACTAACTGGTACTAGGACTAGGACTAAGACTACATAAAAATTTTGGCCTTTAACCAGTACTATACTAGTTAACATTTGAGGTAACTAGTACTAGACTAGACTAGACTAGATAAGAAAATCCTGGACTACTTTTATCACTACCTGTACCACTGGCGATATTTTGTTGAAAAAAATTTTTTGTAGGCTAACGAAACACTAATATACTCTAGGCTAGGTAACGAAACACTAATATACTCCCTCAACATACAGCAGCAATGAAGCTATACACAATCAACAAAATTTTTTTTCAAAGTTACACATATTTAGCTGTTTTTTAAGACTCGTTAATATTTTACAAATTATTAGTACTCAATCAATAAATTTTCAAAATTACACATATTTAGTTGTTTTCTAAAGCTCGTTAATGTATTACAAGACACAATATGGTTACTTAAGGCATTCCACACATTTATGATACGCTGCGAAAAGAACTATTTTCTGCAATTTTAGTTATACTTCTCAGATACTTTTAATTTACAGGATTTGAGCTAACTAATCGACTAACGTACCACGATGCAGCATCAGTCCGTTAATTTTATTTTTTTAACACACATTAATTGGCCACAAATCATATATTTGTTAATTGGCGCTCACTAAGTATAACGATTTAAGTTATAAATTAGGTACTAAAAGAAAGCGGTTATTTTTTACTTTGATCTTGTACTTTGATCGTTAAGATTGATGCAGTATTTGTCGAGATATCACGTTTTTTGTACAAAAACCCTCGATTTTTTCGCTAAAAACACGAAGTAAAAAAAGAACGGTTGGGCAAACTTCACAAAATCGCAGCCGTCGTTTGGTGTTAATGGAAAAGTTGCGAGTTTTTTGTACGGGAAACGCAATATTTTGACAAATATTGCACCAATAATAACTATCAAGGTATCAAATTAAAGTAGAAAGTAGCCGCTTTCTATCAGTACATAGTTTGTAACGTAAATCGTTGTACCCATTGAGCAATTTGTCACGTACAAAATTGGCTCCATAGGGGTCATAGCTCCTGAACTACTGGAAATATTTTGTTGAAAAAAATTTTTGTGGGCTATTGGGGCAGGGTTAATGTTTTCACAAAAAAATATCAAAATCAAAGACAAAAAATTTAACTCCACACTGCACTTTTAAGGTTGCTTTTTTACAAATTGTAGAAGTTGCACATTACTGTTCAATTGCGTTTTTTGTTTGATCTTGCCAAAAGTTTTTCAGTGTTGCATCATATGTTTTTATACCGCAATCGTTATTCCCAATACCTAAACAAAATAATTTGGCAGCTTTAATTAACTGATAGCCAAACTGCACACTGGCCATTTTTTTTCCTTCACAGACAACTACCGTTATAGTTACTTAGATCTTAATGCCATTGTTTTTTAAACATCAGCAGCATTATCTGTAACAGTGGTTACATAATATCAAAGGTGGATAATCTAATAAAGGTATGTCACAGCAGTCTGTAGCAGCGTGCACCATAAAATCCAATTCAGGCCGCACGTTCGGCCAGAAGCCGCACGTCCGGCCAGAAGCCGCGCGTCCGGCCAAAAGCCGCACGTCCGGCCACAAGGGAGTTAATTTTCCTGCATTGCGTTCTTGTTATTTTTACCATAGTGGTGTGACGTGGCCGACTGCTCTGGCGAATATATTATTTACATTTTTCTTGTGCGAATTATTTAAACTTTTATTACGGTCGTAATAAAAGTTTAGATTATCCACCTTTGATGATACCAATAAAATACACGTCAAAATAACAATAAAATACAATATTAAAATATTCAATTTCTGATTTTCGATTTAGCGTATCCTGAATAATGCACACTTTTTTAAACAAAAAAGAACTTAATTAATAAAAAAGATTCAAACTTTTTGTCAAATATCTTTTTGCGTTATTGCTGTAGTGAAGAGACCAAGTCCAACAAGCCAGAAAGACAGAATGCAAAAAAACTGAACAATTTAATAATTTTAACAGGCTAATATTTATTTCACTTTTCAGCAAAATAATAAGCAAATAGTAAATTTTCAATAAAATAGAAAAAAAGCATAAGCATAGAGAAAAAAGAACTTAATTAATAAAAAAGATTCAAACTTTTTGTCAAATATCTTTTAGCGAGATTCAAACCTATTTATTGCTGTAGTGAAGAGAACAAGTCCACTGGACTCTAACCTCTAACCACTGGACTACTGCGCATCGTAGTCAATGGTCTTAAAATGTATATTTAAATAAGACGGTTCAGTTTGTAGTTTTTTTGGCGTCAAATCAAAAAATTAAAAGAAAAAAATTGATTAATGTACAGATTTTAAGGAAAGTTTGGAATTAGTTAGATATAAGCCTGAACAGGGAACGGGAAACGAGGGTACTGGACACGAGGGTACTGGACACGAGGGTACTGGACACGAGGGTACTGGACACGAGGGTATTGGACACGAAGGTACTGGGTTTAAAAAAATTGCGTTCACCACAACATCGCAGCGAAATCGATTCATTATGCAAGGGGGACACGAGGGTACTGGACACGAGGGTACTGACGAACAAAAAACATAACTTTCCCGCATAAAGCGGGATAAACCTATTGCATAACAATAGTTTGTCTTACTTAAAAATCATTTAGTTTGTTTGACTGACTTATAAAAGATAAGATTATAAAAAAATATTGAGAAGACATAAAACAAAAATAATAATTTCATAACATTTAAAGATTTTCGTGTTATTTGTCTACATATTTGTGCATTTTTAAAAAATAATAACTAGCTTTAAAAATGCTGAGAAGCTATGAGACGACTCGCAAGATAATAAACATTAAGGTTGCTGTTATGCTTTGATTGTGCTGTCAAAACATTTTTGTGGTTATTTTTCGTGGTGTGTAGAAAAATGAATTTTTAATAATGCCTTCGGAAAAAAATAATTGCAAAAATAATTGCAAATAATTCTTGTATTAATAACCTTGCAAACACATTTTAGTAAAATATTTTCCAAAAAACAATTGCTTGCTTTTTTTAAAAGTAAATTATTAGGTATTTTTTAAAAGCACACTATTATTAAAATATTATCAGAAAGTTTAGCTTAGGCTTAGGAAAATAAAGTTTACTGTGCAATAGTGGGCTTTAAAGACTCCCAAAGATCCGTTGTTGGACTATTTTACTCACGACTCTATACTTAAATGTAATGCATAAAATATCATACATGAAAAATCTAACAATTGTATGTTTTTGGGTTTCAAAATCACATTTTGTTTGTCTTGTTTTAAATTGTCAACATGTGTTCAAGTGATTTCCCTAAGCTAGAGTGGACTAAAAAAGCCAAAAAGATATTTTTTACAGTTCTAGTACTGAAATCTATTTTTGCAGAAGTTATTTTTTTAAAGATTTTATCAAAAAAAATAACTAATTTGAGAGAAACCAAAAAGTGAAAGAGTCTAAATAAAATAACTGACAGCAAAAAAACTGCAATCGCTTCGTATTTTCATACGAGTATATATTTTGGAAAAAACAGTAATTAAATAACTTATTGGCGTTCTAGTTCCACTCGTGATAGTTTAATATTAATTCTGCAGTTTTTTTTTGCAAAGGCGGATTTTTGATTCGAAGCTTTGGAGAAAGTTTTAAACATTATTATTGTTTTTATTAAAAGTCCGTTGTATTAATTGTGTGTAAAATGACCTTTAAAAATTTCGTTCAATTAGTATGATGTTTTTTAAACAATACACGAAGTTTTTTTACTATTAAATTGCAGTATATTAAAGCAATCAAAATGTTATTTATAATTAAAAACGAATCGACTTATGATTAAAATTTATAGTCTATACAAAAATGATGCGGACTGGCGACAAAACTCGAATTTTGAAATGTTATATATCCATAACGCAGTTTAGAATATGTGCGGGAGATATATGCAAGCATAGCTTAGACTCTTGGCTATCTTTTGAAAAGGTTAGGAAAAAATGTTTTTCGATGACGTCATCACTACAGCCGATGCGGTGAAAAAAACCTGGTCCCAAAAAAAAACAAAACTTTTTTTATTAGTACGAGATAAGAAACGCGGCTTGGTATGCTGTTAAAACATACTTTTCTGAGTTTTTTTCTGAAAGTTTGAGCGAATTCGGCTCGCTCAATTTTTTTTATGATGCGTTAAATGCGCGCGGTTTTCGCGATTTTGCGCCAATTTTGACCGCGCTAATACACTGTCGGAATTATTTGTTTTGTTTTGCTTCCTGCTCGAAGTGTGTACAATATTGATCATATTGTTATATATTAAATGTCCGCCAATTTTTTTCTCGTTCCTACACAATAAAAATTTTTTTCAGGTATGGACTTCCAAAATTTTTTTGGGGTTCCAAAAAAAATGACCTTTTTTGTTTTTGATGTTTTGTTTACAAAACTGCCAAAAATGTATTCTAGGCGCCACAAGCAATCTTTTAAGCATTCGTTTGTGCAAAAAAACCCATTATTGAGCTTATAATAAGCCTATGAACTTTGGGTTGGGCCAATTTGGCATTTTTGGTGATTTTAATCGTTAATGCACGCCACAAGACGTGTGCGAAATAAAAATTTTGACAAAAACGCCAACTAAAACAATGAAATTCTATGATTTCGTTTTAACTTTATAACATAATAGTCTGTTTTTGGTAAAATTACATGGCAAAGCTGTAACACATTTCTTTTAAAAATTCGAAATTTCATGTAAAAGACCGCTAAAAAATTATCATGACTTCGTTTTTTATTGTTTCATGCCGCTTTGTAGTGTAACTACACCACTGTTTTGCTTGGGTATTTTTTGGATTTTTTTATAAATGCTGCTATGCGTTTCACTGCGATTTACTTTTAAATTTGTGTGCTTCTTTGCTACTTTGCATCTTGGTAATGCAGGCCGCGCCCGCTGTTGCAATTTCACTTGCCTCCCAGGAATTTTTTCAATTCCCCTGTTCTCTCCGCAGCGTTCAGTTATTGCACGCTGGAAGTAAAAAATCAATATGTAATTCTTCCCGCATTCAAAGGCCTCCTGTAGTATGTCTCCCGCATTTCACTTCCCGTTCTCCTCTCTACATACCCCCCTCCTGTCGCCCCTCTTCATTGTTACACTCTGGGCGAAAAACTTAATATCGCCCCATAGCATTTTCAAAAACAGATTTCTTTATTCAAAAGATTACATTTTAAAAAACATTACAAACTTTTGCACAAAACGTTACATGCATGTCTAAATAGACGTAATGTCTGTGTGTGTGTGAGTCTGTCTGTGTGTCTGTGTGTTCCCTAACTCCTCCCTAACCACCCAACGGATTAGGGTGAATGAGGTATCGTTGGAAAACTTAACCCCAAGAAGGTATCGTAAGGGGGTTGAAATTTTGAAACAACTTACATGGACATTTCTATACTGGACAGCGCGTTTTCACAAAAGGGGCCCCATGGATTTTGGAACTTAAAAAATTTTTTGACTCAGAATTGGCTTAAACTTATTGGAAAGAGTAATTAGGCAATATAAATCCAAAATATCATAATTTTTGAAAAAATGAACATGGACATATTTATACTGGACAACGTTTTTTTATTAAAAAAAGGAATTACCTTGCTCACCAACCACAAAAGGGATTGGGCTAAATGAGATATGATTGCAAAACTTACGGTCCGGAGAATGTCATAAAGAGGTTGAAATTTAGAGAAAAAAAACTGCATGGACATTTTTAGCCTGGACAAAACATTTTCACAAAAAGGGGAAACCTATGGATTTTGAAAAGTGAAAATTTTTTGTCTTTGAATTGGCTCGAACTTATTGGAAAGAGTAATTAGGCAATATAAAACCAAAATGTCCTGTTTTTTGGTAGGATTAACATGGACATCTTAATGCTGGACATCGTTTTTTCACTAAAACGAGGAACGACCTTCCTCCCCAACCAGCAAAAGGATTGGGCTAAATGAGATATCATTGCAAAGCTTACAGACAGGGGAATGTCATAAAGGGATTGAAATTAAAAAAAAAATTGTATGGACATCTTTTGGTTGGATAACACATTTTCACAAAAACAGGGCCCTAAAACTTTTTGTCTTTGATTTTGATATTTTTTGTGAAAAGCTTGCCCCAATAGCCCACAAAATTTTAAAAAAAAAATATCTCCAGTGGTTCATGAGTTATGACCCCCCAAAAATGACAATTCTGTACGTGAAAGATTGCTCAATGGGTATGAAGATTTACATTACAAATTATGCACTCAAAAAAACAACTACTTTTCACTTTTAATTTGATAGCTTGATTGTTAAGATTGGTGCAGTATTTGTCAAAATATTGCTTTTCCTGACAAAACAACCGCGATTTTTTTGCTAAAAACACCAAAGGATGGCAGTTATTTTATGAAGTTTTCCCAACCTTTCTTTGGTAATAATATGTTGTCCAGTATAACGATGCCCATGTTCATTTTTTCAAAAATTATGATATTTTGGATTTACATTGCCTAATTACTCTTTCCAATAAGTTTAAGCCAATTCTGAGTCAAAAAATTTTTTAAGTTCCAAAATCCATGGGGCCCCTTTTGTGAAAACGCGCTGTCCAGTATAGAAATGTCCATGTAAGTTGTTTCAAAATTTCAACCCCCTTACGATACCTTCTTGGGGTTAAGTTTTCCAACGATACCTCATTCACCTCAAGTTCGAGTTTTGTCGCCAGTCCGCATCATTTTTGTATAGACTATAGTTCAGCTCATTCAGCTTAAAAAATTTACATATTTGTGCCAAACGTATTTTTTATTTGCTCAGTACCCTCGTGTCCAGTACCCTCGTGTCCTAGAATCACTTGATTTAACTAGCATATGAATTTCAAATAAAACTAGGGTTTTTAATTAAAAAATAAATGTAAAACCTCATGGCCTGTAAAAATGAGAGTGGATATAAACAATCATATTTCAAGTACAAATGTTTTATTGAATAAGTAAACTACAACATGATGTTTTTCTTGATTTTATAGATTTATCAAGTTTTATTGCAATTTTTTAGCGAAAAGAGCTATACTTATTTAAAAAACAAAAATCTCTTAATACTAACACTAAAAGTCATATACCTTTTGTATAATTAAATTATAAATATAAAAGGCGTTTAAAAAAATGTAATATTGAAGACTGACATTTTTAATATTTATTATCAATTTAGTTTAGTCAAATTTAGGATAAATGTTTATGTTTAAAGCAATTTAAACTAATTTTTGTATTTAAAAATATGCTTTAAAATAGAAAAATAACCATTTTTATGTAAGAAAAAAATTTGAATAGAAATAGAATAAAAAATTAGAATAAATACTTGTATGTTCTAATCATATTTAAATAATTAGCATTTTTACGTATTTTTAATAGCATCTCAAAATGTCACATGAAACAAATTGTTGTAATTATGAATTTTTATTTTTTAAACTTCCCACGGTGAAATTAAGTATATTATAAAAACATTTTTAGCTTTTTGCACAAAAAATGATATTGAATATAGAATAAACATTAAAGGAGCATTGTCACATATCAAATTCCTATAACGCCTTGAATAAACTACTCTTAATACAAAACCTTTAATCTACCTCGACCAATTCGAAAACATTTAAAAATTTCAATTTAATCAATTCATTAACAAAAAATTTATATGATCCTGCGTTATAGGTATTTAAATTGTGACAGTATGTTCTCTTAAGTAATTATATCTCGCGAACGAAGCCACCAATTTTTGTAGAAAGTGTGTAAAAACTAAAAAGCAAATATTTTCACTCATCGATGTAATTCTTTTATGGAATGGGCCCTTTTGATTAATTGTAAAAACATTACCTTGTGCTCCGAAATCTTGTAACAATTTTTTGTCGAAATATTTAACAAAGCCAAAAATAAAGCTTTTTATAGGGCGTTTTTTTACTAAGCAAATTTTAGTGCAAAAATATATAAAAAACCAACGTATTTTTATGTTCATTTTGAAACCTTGATTAAAAATTTTTATAAAGTCTTTGTCAAGATATTAGTGTTTTAGTGAAAAAAACCTGAGACTTTTATTTTAAAACGGTCGGCAAATTTTTGGCATAAGAAAAAATGCTGAATTTAAGTCTCTTATGGAAATTTTTATTTAAATGAAAAAGTGTCAATTTTACAATTTTAAAATGTTTATTTCCATAGAGTTTTCAACAAAAAACACAACAAATATGATTTTATTAAATACCTGTACTGTTTATTGAACGGTTTTTCGCTTTCATGTTTCACAAACAATGGAGTAACAATCTCAGGGTTTCTTTGAAGAAAACACTAATATTTAGGGAAATCATTTGATAAAATCAAAATAAATAAGGATGTAAAAATAAAGTTAACAACATGACACCTGTTTTTTTACGTTTTCATAACAAAGCTTTTTGCAGTGAAGAAGGCATTGTTCCAAGATAAAATCATTAAAAAATCCCTATTTTGGCCTTTTTTAAATGGTCTAAAGGTAAAAAACTGTTACAAGGTTTGGAACGCAGAATAAAGTTTGGTCAAAAAATAGTCGAAATCGAACAGAAAAATTTTTTTACTGCATTTTTAAGTGTTTATTCTAACACACATTTTTTTTTATAGTAAATTTAGTTTTTTTAAATCAAAGTGCAAAACCAAAAGATAAAACCATGAGTAAAACATTATGCAATTTATCAAAAAATCTTTAAGTCCTGTATAAAGAGTGGCGTCCATATAAGCCATTGAATAAAATGCCTTTTGAATAGTTTTAAAAATGACACATTTCTTTGAGTTATGTCATCATAATGACCTATTTTTCATTAATTCGCGTGAATTTAAATAGATATTTATTTACGTGAATTTAGGTAAATTGAATTGTTCCATTATTAAATTAAAACAAACTCTTTATTATAACTGGCGTGAATTAAAAAAGGAATATGACTTTAAAATAAAAACGTCATTTAAATGGACTGAAATAATGTTGTTATAATCGCATATTATAATAAGGCTTCTTATTCAGGATTTAAACATCTTTTGGTAAAGTATAATATAATTTTTTTAATTTTTATTGTCGAGCTCACAATTAAGCTAATTAGCCTGGGCTAATTGTGAGCTTGAGCCTGAGATTTATTGTGAGCTTGAGCTTGAGCTTAGTACTCACAATTAAATATATGTGAGTACCAATTGGTATTGAGCATTTGTGAGCAGCTCAATGCATCCCTAGTAAAAGCATGAATATGTGATGAAAATTCACGTTTTTGTAAGAAAATTTAGTATAAAAAAAGTACATAAAAATTTCCCGAGGGAGGAGAGGGGGGGGGGTCAGATTTAAAATTCTATAGATGGGTCAGGGGTAAAAAATTCTGAAATTTGGTGGGAGGGGGCCCCCCTAAATTTTCGTTCAGGGGGGGGGGGGGGGGGTCCCAAAATTTCGAGGCTAGGGGGGGGGGTGGACCCCACCCTGCCCCCCCCCCCTTTCTCATCTATGATCCTTGTGTTCTTAGCTTACAAAAAATCTAGTTTTAAACACATCGATCAAAAAATATTAAGATTATTTTGGAAAACCAATAAAATAATAATATAATTGAGAACGTGGTTAGTTTTTTTCAATCGACCTATTGAAAATCTGAAGAATTCCCCTTCTCCTTGTAATAATGGTGCACAGAAAAAAATCGAAATTTATTTTAATGATTTTTAAAGAATTTCCCCCCTTTAATTTTTAATTTCCCCCCGGTCCGGCCTGACCACCCCTAGCGAGGCTGACACCTCTCCTCCCACCCCCTCCCGACCAATTTGGAAGTATATTTTTTTATTTACTGTCAAAAACACGGTTTTTTAGTTAAAAACAGTGTTTAAATACACTTTTTAGGCCTAAATAGGCTGTTTTAATACATAAAATTCAATATTAGACCTAAAAACACTTAAATTATTGAGTTAAAAAATTTTGCTAAAAAATTGGACCCCCCTGACCCCCCTAAATTTGAAATCTCGCACCCGGGGTCGACCCCCCCTAAAAAGCCAGGGGGGTCCGGACCCCTCTGGACCCCCCCTAAAAAATTTTGGCCTTCCACCCGAGGGTGGACCCCCCCTAGCGGACCCGACCAAAAACACCTATGCATGCATTGCATGTAAGGTTATGGAATCTTGTGTTTATGATCAAATTTTTTCATACCAAAAAAACAAAATCTTATTAGTAAACAACAACATGGATTTTTGGAAAAACGATCAACATCTTCTCAGCTTTTAGAATCCGTAAATGACTGGGTAAGGACTGTTAATCGTGGTTTGATTGTAGACATAGTTTATATAAATTTTAGTAGAGCGTTTGATAGTGTGTGTCACAAGAAATTAATTTTAAAGCTTTCTGCTTATGGTAGGGTAACTGACTTAATTTCGGCCACCTTTTTTTTATTTTTTTGGATAACTTTTTCCTGCAACTTCTAATTGAGCCAGGATTCGGTCTAAAAATCAAACGACAGCTATTTTTGTTATTCCAGTGCAAAATTTAAAAATTTCTGTTACACTTAAAAATTAGTGGAGGCTTAAACTTTGTTTTTATAGTGGCCGAAGTTAAGGCGTGTGCCATTAACTTCGGCCACCTACAAAAAACTGGCTATAACTATTGCTAAAACTAACGATACATATTTTAAAAAGTTTATTTATTCTTAGGTATTGTTCTTGGTACATATAACTTAATTTTTTCCGGTTTGCAAACTTTTATAGCTATTAGCAAGACTTTAAATAATTATGTAAAAACCTAAGTTTTAATAACACGTGTTTTTTGTTGATTTTTTTTGGTGTGAAAAAATATTTCAACATCAAATGGCTTTTGTTACAGCCAGTCAACTTTAAAGAAAGCCTGGTAAAAATTTTACTCCACTCTATTAAGTTTTTTTTATATTTTTAACCTAAAAATTACAAAAACACAAAATCCACTTTAATTTCGGCCACCTTTTAAATTAAAAAAAAAAAACAAAAACAAAAGCCTAATAATATGCAGGATTTAAAATTTTCTGATTTTTATGAATGGGCCTGCTTTTTGAGTAAAAATGATCATAACAAAAAATTATACCCCATTAAAGCTAAAAATTATTTGATGTTAAATACTTTTGCGTCTCAATCTACACGATACTGGAATTTTCTGCCAAAAAATATAATCACACTTGAAAATTATAATCATTTTAAAAATAAAATAAAAGAAGTAAATTTTAAAAATTTTACGAAATTTAATAGACACATGTTAGAAGCCTTTTAGGCTCTTTTGTGTTCTCTCCTTTTATTCATTGACTGACCGTTTCTTGATTTATTGGGGGTTTTATTCCCCATTTTTTCTTTTCCTCATAAAAATATTTCTATTTTTTTTAAATTTTTTTATTTTTTGCGGTTACTGCTAAACAATTAAAAGTTTAAACACATTTTCGTTATTGTAATTTTTGTAATGTAAGAACAAAAAATGACGTGTTTTTTTGTGTAAATCAATTTTCTTTTTTTTTAATTGTCTCATTAATTGTGATTTGTGTTTCGTGGTCAATTTAAATGAATAAAGTATTTCATTTCAAATTAATTATTGCCATTATTTTTAATTCTTGTGCGGTTGTGTCTCAAATTCTAGCTAGATCTATGGATTGAAATTTAAGAGACTGTTTGTTTAAAAGACATTGAAATTTAAAAGACAGGAAAACAGCTAACGAGCACGGGATACTCAGCTATTTATGATCACTTATTAAATTGTAACTTAAGTAATATGCCCAGTTCTAGGGATTTTAAAATTGTAACCACTGATAATAATGCGTTTTTTTCAGTTAATTAAAGAAAGTTTATGCATAATTAATGACAAACCAGAGTTTAGAATGTATGTAGTTTTATTATGTATAGTTTTATTTTTATCCCATGTTATCTTCTTTTTCAGGTCCTCTTTTTTGTAAGTTTTATAATAATAGGTTTTATGGTTTCCATACTAACGTTAGTTCTATAAATCCCATCGTTTTGCAAGTTTCTTAATAAGTTTCAATGTTTTTGCACCTTTGTACATATTAAGTCTTATTTTTCTCCCCAAAGTTTTGTTTTAATATTTTATCAAACATTCCAAAATTTAAAAAACATTATTTTATTCTCAGCTATTTTTAATTTCTCTTTTTGTTATATTCCATTATCAGTTTAAAGTTGGGTTTTTTTAAAAACAATCAAAATAATTTCATAAAAAAAATTTTTTTGCATGTTTTTATATTTCACAATTAACAATTATTTTCTTTTCCATCCACATTGTATCTCCTACTAAAAAAGTCTTATAAAATTTTTTATGTGTTTTTTATACTTTTATCGTGTTTTATTATTTATTTTATATGTTTTAAAATTTAGGTTTTGTGTCTAAATTTGTTTTTAAACCTCGCGTAAATTTGCCTTTATTTCGAAACATCGCACCCCGTTTACTTCATTTTCAAACAAAAAATGGTTTTACCCAATTTTAAAGTATTTTTGTTCACTGTTTAACCTTGTTTCAGTAATCTTTTAAGTTACCTTTTTTCTCCCTTTAAAACGTTTTATCTACCATCCTATAGCGTTTTTATAATTATTCTTGTCACTGTACAGTTCTATAACTATTCTTGTCATGTTTATAAAATTTTTGTATTTTTTAGATCTTACTGATGATGACAACTGTAATTTGTCGAAACGTTTAAATAAGTTCAATAAAGACATTATCCTTCATTTTCATTTACATTTTAAGATCATTATTTCCCCAAGGACAATCAATAGTAGCATTTTTTAACCTTTTTGTCTTCAAAACCAAAAAACGATATGGTTAAAATATGATGCATTTTAGAAAAACAAAAACGATATTTGTAAAATTCTTTTGCTTGGATTTTAACCTTTCCCCTACCTAACACTAACTTTAACTCCCTCCCCGACTCCGGATTACTTGCCCATGTATGATTTGAAAAAAGGGTATTTTGTGATTATTATTGTAAACCATCAAAGAAATTTTTTTCTGTCGGTCTGGCATTTACATGTACTTCAACAATAATGACCTCTCAATCACCAACTTATACATTCCACTGGCCAGCTCCTGCACCACCAAAACCAACCTATACATTCCACTGGCCAGCTCCTGCACCACCAAAACCAACCTAACATAACCGATCTATTAGACAATCAGGATAGTATCATTCTTGGAGATATCAATGCAAACCACAAACTCTGGCACTCAAGCCCCACTGACGTCAGAGGCGAACATCATCAACATCTCGAACATGGCATCTTTAAACATGAACACATCACTTCAAGTGGGAACCCAACGTCGCCAGATATCTTCCTTATCTTGGACTCACTCCTCACCTCCTCAGACTGGAAAACGGTTACCATATTGAGTTCTGATCACCTCCCAATCATCGTCAACCTTCAAACCATAGATGAACACGGTCAAAAAGCTAGGGGGAGGGTGTTTACCCCTGGTAAATGACATTTCAAAATCTAGGAGGGGGTCCTAGGGGTGGGGGGTCGAATCGAACCCCTCTAGCTTTCATCGCCTGGAATAATTGTTAGCTTGTTACAATATAACTTACTAATTCGCAAAAGTCATTTCAATTTAATTAATTAATAGAAGATATTAGGTTGTCCCGTCCATGTCCATTATAATGGCGTGAGCATGGCGCAACATATTTTTGCAAAAATAAACTCATCAATCCAAAATTAGGTCTACATCTACTATTATGGGGTGTTGGTTTGTTCGGTGTTTTTTTCTTTTTTTGCTTTCGGCGTTGGGGTGGCTGTGGGTTTTTTTTTCTGTTTTTTTGCTTGGGGTGGTTGTTTGCGTTTTGGCCTGGTGTTTTTTTGTTTTCTTGTGCTTTGCTTTGGCTGTGTTTCTGTTTGTTTTGTGTTTCGTCTTTTTCTTTTCTTTTTTGTTTTCTTTTCTTTTGCTGTTTTTGTCGGTTTGATTTGCTGCTTCTTTGGCCGCCTATTTTTGTTTAGTGGCCTTCCTAAGCTGTGATTAGATGTGATACGTAACACCCGTATCTTGCCTATAGATCCCTGTATACCGTACGTAAGAAGTATTGTGTCTAATATATATAAACTTTACATACTTAGAATACTGGGTACATCCGAGCTGGGAAACATTCTGGGGGCTGAGTGGGGGGCATGGTGCTTTTTGTCCTTCTGTGGCGCTGCGTTGGTGGTATTTTGATTACGTCGGTAAATTTTGTGTTTCGGGTACTTTTTCTTCTTTTTCTTTTTCTTCTTCTTTTTTTTCTTCTTCTTCCTGTTCTCTTTTCTTAAGTTTTCTAATCCTTCGTTTTTCTTGTTGGTACAAAGATAGTCGTGTCTAGAAAGAGGTATTGATGTCTTACCTTTCTTTGTTATCATTTTTTTCGTATTGGTCTTTGTTGTTTTTTTTTTTCTTTGAATAGTTTATAGTAAGTTTGGCTATTAAAAACTCCCGCCTGCTTCTTTACAGGCTTTTGGAAGAATTTAGTATTGTACCCTGAATAAGACCTGCATCGCCCCATCGTTGTCCCCTTCGATCATGTTTTTAATCAAATTTTGAATATATATTTGAATTTTATAGGTGAATTTAAAAAGTAAACGGTAAAGGTCTGCTGCGGAGAACCTCTCTGATATATATATTCCCTGTCTTTTCCCCCGTCTGGGCATGCTCTCCGCTATCTTTTTGTTTTTGCCCTTCCCCCTTTTCTTTTTGCTTGCCCCCCGCCAAAGTACCCTAAAGTACCCTCGCCTTTTTTGGCCTTTTTTGACCCCTTCTTCCGGCATCTTCTGCCGTTTTTTGCTTTTCCCTGTTTTTCTGTCTTTTTCGCCCTTTTCTTTCTCTTTTTTTCTTTTTTTTTCTTTTTTTTTTCCTTTTTCCCTTTTTTTTTTTTTTTTTTTTTCCCCCCCCCCTTTCCCCCCCGTTTGCCCCCCATGCCCCCCCCTCTTGTTTGTGCCCCCCCCCCTTTCCCCTATTGACCCCGGGGGGGGGGGGGGCGGTCTGCCCTGGGTTCCTCCGGGTCGGCCTTGTTGGTGTTGCTGGTGGTCGGGGTGGCGGGGTATTGATTTGTCGGTGCGGGGGGGGGGGGGCGAACTTTTCCCCCCCCGGGGAAGGCTAAAAATTTTATTCATTTTTCACGTGTTATCTTTTAAAATCTCCCCTTTTTTTTGCCTTCCCAAAATCCTGGTTTAACCCCTCCAAAAAATTAAGGTTTTTTTTGGAAAACCAATAAAATAATAACTTAAATGAGAATGTGGTTAGATTTTTTAAAATCGGTTTTTTAACTTCAGTCAAATATTGTATTTTATTTTGTTATGTACAGAAAATTTGCCTAAAAAAGTATCGCGTTTTGTTTACGCATTTTTTTACACGCGTGCGCAATTGATGGAAAAAAATCCTTGTGTTCTTCGCTTTCCAAAAATCTAATTTTAAACACATCAAAATATAGGATTTTTGGTAAACCAATAAAAACATAATTAAATTGAGAACATGATTGGGTTTTTTTATTGGTTTTTATTGAAAGTTGACTAATACAATTATTTTTTTTGAAGACTGCCTTTAATATGTTTTGCATGTGATTAAAAAATATTTCCTATTTTTTTGCAAAATTTTTGATTTTTCGTGTTTGTTAATTTTCAAATATGATTTCCGCGAATTTTAAATAAATCAGAAAATTTTAAATATTTTATGATATAAAGAAAATGAGACCTGTGCACTGCCCTCCCCCTGGGGTTTTATTGGGGGGGGCAATTCCAAAATGGGGGAGGGTGCATGAGGGGCAATAAAACGGAGGGGGGGGGGGTAAGCAGGGGAGAATAAAAAAGAGAAAAAAGAAGAAAAAAGAGACAAAAAAAGTGTTATAAGGTAAAAATAGGTTTAAAATGGCTTAAGATGCATTGAAATAAGCTAAGAACTGCAAAAATTTCGCGATGATGGCATTATAATAGGTAAAAAATGGCGCCATAATTTTTGAGTACTTTTTAATTTTTTTGCAGGGGGCGGGCAATAAAACGGGGGGATGGGGGGAGGCAAATCCTCCAGTAAAGCGGACCCTGCATTTACCATTTCCAGACCGTGCACAGGTCTGAAATATGATCATAAATTTAATGCTTAAAACACGCTTTTTTTAAATTTTAAAATAAATTATTTATTGAGTTTAGTAAAATAAAATTAATTTTTTTGCAGGGGGCGAGCAATAAAACGGGGGGATGGGGGCAAATCCTCCAATAAAGCGGACCCTGCATTTACCATTTCCAGACCGTGCACAGGTCTGAAATATGATCAGAAATTTAATGCTTAAAACACGCTTTTTTAAATTTTTAAATAAATTATTTATTGAGTTTAGTAAAATAAAACATCCATTTGTGTATTTTTTTATTATTGCTCAAGCCTAAACACAGCGTTTATTTTGCTATGTGTGTGATTTGTTTTAAAAAAATTTTTTATTGTATATTTTTATAAATAATTTTTTTTTGTTAAAAAAGGATTTTTGCTTGAAGTTATCCAAACTTGTATTTAATTTCGGTCAAATATTCTAATTTATTTTGTTAAGTTCAGGAAATTTGTCTAAAAAAAGCTGTTTATTTATTGTTTAATCGCGTGCGCAATCGATTAAAAGAAATCCTGGTGTTCTTAGTTTTGGAAAAATCAATAAATTTTGCACAACTAAAAAATTAGAATATTTTTAAAGTAATATTTAAAAAAGGTAAGTGTTATTTTTAAAGAATATAGTAGAAACTATTGAGCATATTCTCGAATTTTAAAAAAATTCTAAAAATATAGAAAAAATAAAATAAAATAAATAATTTCAAAAATATATCTTGATTTTTTTTATTTTAAATTTTTCTTTTTTTAAAAACTTTATAGGGTTTTAAAAAAAATACATTTTATACAAAAGCAAGGCCACGTGCTTCGATTTTTCAGTAATTGGTCACATCGCGTGGGATCACAGAAAAAAAATCAAAATTTATTTTAACGATTTTTAAAGATTTCCCCCTTTTATTAACGGTAAACAGAATAAAAAAAATTAAATTTATTTGAACAGTTTTTAAGGAATTCTCTCCTGGCTTAATAATGCTGGACAGAAAAAAAATCGAAATTTACTTGAACGATTTTTAAAGATTTACCCCTTTTATTAATGGTGAACAGAATAAAAAAATTGAAATTTATTTGAACAGTTTTTAAACAATTCCCTCTGGCTTAAAAAATTTGCACAGAAAAAAAATCGAAATTTATTTGCACGATTTTTAAAGATTTTCCCCCTGCTTTTTAATAATGTATAGTTCACAAAAGGAAAAAAAATCGAAATTTATTTGAAAAAATCGAAATTTGTTTTAACGATTTTTAAAGATTTCCCCCTTTTATTAATGGTGAACAGAATAAAAAAAATCGAAATTTATTTAAGAAAATCGAAATTTATTTTAACGATTTTTAAAGATTTCCCCCTTTTATTAACGGTGAACAGAATAAAAAAATTGAAATTTATTTGAACAGTTTTTAAGAAATTCCCCGCTGGCTTAATAATGTTGGACAGAAAAAAAATCGAAATTTACTTGAACGATTTTTAAAGATTTACCCCTTTTATTAATGGTAAACCGAATAAAAAAATTGAATTTTATTTGAGCAGTTTTTAAACAATTCCCTCTGGCTTAATAATTTTGCACAGAAAAAAAATCGAAATTTATTTTAACGATTTTTGAAGATTTTCCCCCTGCTTTTTAATAATGTATAGTTCACCACAAAAGGAAAAAAAATCGAAATTTATTTGAAAAAATCGAAATTTATTTTAACGATTTTTAAAGATTTCCCCCTTTTTTTAAGTTAAAAAAAATAAAAAAATTAAATTTTTTTTTATAGTTTTTTTAGTTATTTTCTCCCGGTTTTATTTTTTTTGAAAAAAAAAAAAATGAAATTTATTAAACGATTTTTAAAGATTTACCCCTTTTATTAATGGTGAACAGAATAAAAAAAATTGAAATTTATTTGAAGAGTTTTTAAACAATTCCCTCTGGCTTAATAATTTTGCACAGAAAAAAAATCGAAATTTATTTGAACGATTTTTGAAGATTTTTCCCCTGCTTTTTAATAATGTATAGTTCACAAAAGGAAAAAAATCGAAATTTATTTGAAAAAATCGAAAGTTGTTTTAACGATTTTTAAAGATTTCCCCCTTTTATTAATGGTGAACAGAATAAAAAAATCGAAATTTATTTATTTTGAAATTAAAATTCGAAATTTATAGTTTGGATTTGAAAAGAATTTTAAAAATAAGATAAGAATATGATAATATTAAAAACAAATATTTTCAAAAATGTTAAAGGAATTTTAAAAATATAAAAACATATTTTTAAAATTTCTTTATAAATAAACACGCTTAGTATTAGAAATAATAGTATAGAAATAACAAATAATAAACACGCTTACGGACGCTACCAACCGAGAAAGGTAATAAGCGACGCTACCAACGCTGTTTAAGCAGGCAGACGGGGGGGGAAACCTGTTTGTCGTTTTGCAGACGGCATGTTTTAGCGGGCACTGGCTATATACATACGCGCCGGCTAAGGTCACTCAATTTTGCCAACTGGCTCCCGCATTCTCCCGCATTCTTGTTTCCGCAATCTAAAAGCTCTCGCCAGCTAAAACCTTTTAGGCCGCCGCGTGCGCGATTGGGCTTTAAAGTCGATGGGGAGTGAGCTGGGTTATTCAAAGACCCTAAATGGGATCGCCCTTCCTTCCGAATTTCCCTCCGCGACGTCCGGTTTTTTTAACGGAAATAACCCTTTTTTAATAATGAATTTTGAGGGTGGAAATTTCGCTCAAATTTTTCGCAGGGATAGGAGGAGTGCGAAAAGTTTTAACGTGAAGAAGAATTATGAGCGAAAAGTTATAAAAAATCCTTCTGAAAGAAAAAAATTAAAAATGCCAGCAGAGGACGGACAACAGGACCCACCCACCGACGCCTCCCAACTTAAAAACGCATTGCGCAATTATAAAGTAGACTAGAAAGGCGAGGGCCCTACGGGCCCTCTCCTTTCTAGTTTTGTATATCGATGTTGGATATAATTAAAATTAATATCCACATTAATAATAGTACCAGAAACGTTTTGAAACATAAAGCAAAGAAATTTACTATTTATTAAATCGTTTAAACTGCAGCTCTTCAATCGTTTTGAAAACTGACCCACTTGAGTTCTTAATTTCCGCAAATTTAAAAATGATCAGAAAATTTAGAACATTATAAAATGAATTAGATAAATTAATTGATTTTTTAAAAATTGAGAACAAGGGGAGTTTTTTAAAAATCGGTTTCACCAGCAAAAATGAGTGATCACACACCTTCCTTATCATTTTAAAAATTGCACTTTTCAAAATCTTTCAGTATCTTAACGCAAAATAAATAATATGATCTTTCAGGGTGATTTATTGAATAAGAACTTTGCTTTTACAATTTAAAAAACATCGCGTTTTTGATTAGTCTTTTATTATGCACGTGTGCAACCCACTAAAAAAATCCCCCCATTCTTAGCTTTCTAAAAAGCTCTTTACAAGTTTCACAAATAAAAAAAATCAATGCAAAAAAGATTTAGCTTGTTTAAAGAGGATAAATCAAATTTCAAAATTTTAAATCAAAATAAAAATTCAACTTTAAAGAGTACACAAGAATGCATACAACTGTATTCCAAATTATCTTTAACTTAAGATGGTAAAATTTTAAAAATCTTTTGTCTATTTTATTTCGTCTAATTTAATCAAAAATATATAATATACCAAAAAATGTGCAACTCCTATATAAAAAAGTACGGAAAAGTAGGCCATTATAATAAGCCTCTCCATTTAAATGACACTCTCTACTATAATGGCATAGTAGCCATTTTAATTTGGCGAGTTAAAATGGAGAGGAAGCTATTATAATAGCCAGTTATTGATTTAATTTCACTTCATATATACTCACAAGTGTAATACTGTCGGGGCCGCAGGAGTTTCTGCGTGTCGGACAGTATTAAACTATTTAATATGGGAAAACTCGTGCGGCCCCGACAGTATTACACTTGTGAGTATATATGAAGTGAAATTAAATCAATAACTGGCTATTATAATAGCTTCCTCTCCATTTTAACTCGCCGAATTAAAATGGCTACTATGCCATTATAGTAGAGAGTGTCATTTAAATGGAGAGGCTTATTATAATGGCAATTATAATTATAATTATTATGGTTTATGGCTTATTTATTTATTATTTATTATTATTAATATTTATGGCTTATTATAATGGCAATTATAATTATAATGGTAATATAATCAAAACAATTCCTTAATTTAAACTATTAATCTGCGTCCAATCAAATTAAAAAAAAATTTGAAAACAAATATTAAAATATTATGACAATTTTATGCTTAAAACATGTTTTTTTTTAATTTTAAAATAAATAATTTATTGAGTTTATTAAAATAAAACATCAATTTGTGTAATTTTTGTATTATTGCTCAAGCCTGAATCAGCGTTTAATTTGCTATGTATGTGATTTTTCTTTTAAAAAACATTATTGCATATTTTTATAAATATTTTTTTGTTAAAAAAGGTTTTTTGCTCAAAGTTATTTAAACTTGTATTTAATTTCGGTCAAATATGGTAAATTATTTTGTTACATACAAAAAATTTGCCTAAAAAAAGTATCGCGTTTTGTTTATTCATTTTTTACATGCAATCGATTAAAAAAATCGTTGTGTTCCTAGCTTTCCAAAAATCTAGTTTTAAACACATCAAAAAAAATTGAGATTATTTTGGAAAACCAATAAAATAATAATATAATTGAGAACGTGGTTATTTTTTCTAATTGGTTTTTTAATTTTGGTCAAATATTGTATA
Source organism: Microlaimidae sp. YZB2_3 (assembly GCA_030248175.1). Classification (NCBI taxonomy): domain Eukaryota; kingdom Metazoa; phylum Nematoda; class Chromadorea; order Desmodorida; family Microlaimidae; species Microlaimidae sp. YZB2_3. The sequence continues at coordinate 11,778 of JASAMX010010810.1, read as the reverse complement.
TTATTTTGTTAGGTACAGAAAATTTGCCTAAAAAAATAGCGCGTTTTGTTTATTAATTTTTTACGCGCAATCGATTAAAAAATCCTCGTGTTCTTAGCTTTCTAAAAATCTAGTTTTGAACACACCAAAAAAAAAGATTATTTTGGAAAACCAATAAAATAGTAATATAATTGAGAACGTGGTTAGTTTTTTTTAAATCGGTTTTTTAACTTCAGTCAAATATTGTAAATTATTATTTTGTTACGTACAGAAAATTTGCCTAAAAAAGTATCGCGTTTTGTTTACTCATTTTTAACGCGCGTGCACAATCGATGAAAAAAATCCTTGTGTTCTTAGCTTTCCAAAAATTTAGTTTTAAACACATCAAAATATAGGATTAAATTATTTTGGAAAACCAATAAAAACATAATAAAATTGAGAACCTGGTTAGGTTTTTTTAAATTGGTTTTACTGGTGAAAGATGACTAATCACAAATCTATGATCATTTGAAGAACTGCACCTTTAAATCGTTTAGCAACTGATCTAAAAAAATTCCCAATATTTCAGCGAATATTTTAAAATTATCAGAAAATTTTACATATTTTATGATAAAGTTAGTTCAAAATTGCCCCCCCCCCCCCCCCCCTCCCCCGCGCGCCCCCCCGGCTCCCCTTGTCCGTCCCGCTTTTTAAGTAGGCTAGAAGGCGAGGGCCCTGGGCCTCTCCTTTCTGTTTTATTCGTGTTGGTATATTAAATTATTCATTATTGTCCAGAAGTTTTGAAAAAAGAAAATTTCTATTTATTAAATCGTTTAAACTGCAGCTCTTATCGTTTTGCAACTGCCCCTTGAGTTCTTTTTCCGCAATTTAAAATGATCAGAAATTTAGAACTCATAATGTTAGATATTTTTTTTTTAAAAATTAGAACAGGGGTTTTTTTAAAATCGGTTTCACCAGCAAAAAGGAGTGATTTAGCGCCTTCCTATCATTTTAAAAACTGCAGTTTTCAAATCGTTCAGTATCTTATTGCAAAATAATAATATGATCTTTCGGGTGATTTATTGAATAAAGACTTTGCTTTTACATTTAAAAAACATCGCGTTTTTGATTGTCTTTTATTATGCACGTGTGCAACCCCGCTAAAAAAATCCCCCCCATTCTTAGCTTTCTAAAAAGCTCTTTACAAGTTTCACAAAAATATTTAGTTTGAAGATTGATTACAAAAATTGCATTCCCCCCCCCCCCCCCCCCCGACAGACCCCCCCCCCCTGCCCCCTTGTTGATAGCCCCTGCTGCTATAATAAAGTAGTAGTATGGTAAGGAGAGGTGCCGTCGGTCCCTCCTCTCGTGTGTGCGTAGTTTTTTGTTGTAGGTTATTATTAGTTTTTATATACACTTTTATTAGTGCAAGAGAAGCGTTGTGAAAAAGAGAAAAAATATTTTATATTTTTTATAGTTTAGTCTGAACCTCATCTCTCGTTTCGTTTTCTGAACCGCCCCAGTTGTGAGCTTCAGTTTAGTTAATTTTGATAAGATAAGTTAGTATAGAACATCATAAATTGGATTAAATAATTTACTTTTTTTTTTTTAAGTTAAGGGGGGGGGTTTTTTTTTAGGTTCCGTCTGAACTGTGATCTGTTCGGGTGAGGGAGAGTTTTTGAACTAGGCCTTTGCTTTCTCAATTTAATCGCCGCGTTGTTGAGTAGTTTTTTATGATCGTCGGGTGCCCCCCACTAAAATACTCCCCCTTTTTGGTTTCTAAAAGGTCTTTTACAAGTTTCACAAATAAAAAAAATCAATGCAAAAAAGATTTAGCTTGTTTAAAGAAGATAAATCAAATTTCAAAATTTTAAATCAAAATAAAAATTCAACTTTAAAGAGTACACAAGAATGCATAAAACTGTATTACAAATTATCTTTAACTTAAGATGGTAAAATTTTAAAAATCTTTTGTTTATTTTATTTCGTCTAATTTAATCAAAAATATATAATATACCGAAAAATGTGCAACTCCTATGTAAAAAAGTACGGAAAAGTAGGCCATTATAATAAGCTCTCCATTTAAATGACACTATCTACTATAATGGCTTAGTAGCCATTTTAATTCGGCGAGTTAAAATGAAGAGGAAGCTATTATATTAGCCAGTTATTAATTTAATTTCACTTCATATATACTCACAAGTGTAATACTGTCCGGGCCACACGAGTTTCTGCGTGTCGGACAATATTAAACCAACACGGGAAAACTTGTGCGGCCCCGACAGTATTACACTTGTGAGTATATATGAAGTGAAATAAATTAATATATAAATCACATATATTTAAACCACAACAGTTTTAACTTCAAAAATTTCAAAAGCTTATGAAGCTGAGTAAGAGCCATTAATATGGGTTCCTTGCTCTAGGGTAGTGCATTTAATTTTGGCACTTTTCCCAATTGGACATTTTTGATTTTGGACTATATCTTTGGTAATCCTGAACGGAATATGACGTTTGATAGCTCAAATGAGAGATAATTAATAGATGACAGTCGTGAGTTTTTTAATTGTTATGTTGTGATATTTTCATGTGAAATTGTGTGATTTATAAAAAATAAAATTGTTACCCGTTTTTAGAACATGGGCATTTCATGATTACGCAATGAATTGGTTTAAAAATTAAATTGTCCTGGTAAAATTTAGTCTATTTTCCGAATTTTTATAGTCCCCGTGGTTCTACGTTGCGTCTGTGGTGTGCAATCGTTATAAAATAAAATAGTGTAATTTCGGCACACATATTGCTGTAGGTAAAAACGGGTTGAATTAAGTGGTCGGGTGTTAAATTGTAGTTGTAAATAGTTAAAAGACAACGTTGAAGTGCGTAGGGGTCATAGCACTGCACTTAAACTCGATTAACGAATTATAAAACTTAAATATACCTCAAATATATCTCCATTGACTAAAATTTAAATTTGTAAACATAATAAGTCCATTGGTCGTCAAGAAACACTTTAAGTATTACACACAATCAGAGAGAAAGATTGTTGAATTAGACTAAAGTTAGTTATTTAAAAGCATGGAAAATATAAATTTGTCGCAAATGTGTGACAAATTAAACTGTTCAAATAACTACAAAACTATTTTAAAGTTTTAAACATTTAAATTTATATAAAAAAGAATTTTATTAACGGTTTTTTTTACGTTTGGCTCTTTGGTCCTTCTTACAATTGTAGATACGTTATTTCTAAACAATTCTCTCCCTTTTGGCCCTTTGGTGTTTGGTCACTATGTGTCTTCCATTTGGGCTCTTTGCTACCCAGATCTAAGGTCCCGCCATTCTTTTTTCCTAATCTGTTTACCTTTTTCCATTGGCTCTGAAGAGACTTTTTTGTAACTCTTTGGTTCCAAAAAAAATGCGGCTCTTACTCTCTGTTTTTTTAGCGATACTGGAAAAAAGTTGACAAAAATTTTTTTGTTTGCGGTCTTATAACTTTTGAACGCGCCGCGATCAATATGCAAATATCTCGCGTTAAGGTTCTTGTTTTTTGGCTACCTCCTGAAAAAAAAAGTTTTTCAAAAATTTTGGGGGGTTAGCCTCAAAATTGCCGAAATTTACGGTCGATTTTTTTCGGCCAAATTTCTAACTTTTTACCATATGGGGCTTTACGTCTGAAAATTTTTTTGCAGATTGCCCATACTTTTCTGAGCTCAAAAATATATAATTTGTTAGGGGTAACCTACCTGGGTCGGGTACCCCGAGACGTTAAAGGGGGTCAATTTCACGATTTTTGCTAAAAATCTTTGTATGGGGGACACCAAATGCATATTTCGGCATCATGCTCAAAAACTGTTAGAGCCACAGGCCTGAGACCAGGGAGGGATTTATGCGGAAATTTAAGTCCGACATTTTGGTGATAGTCTCAAAAAAATCTTAATGCCCTAAAGCACTGCAATGGCTGACCCCTAAAAATAAAACTTTTGACACAGCCCCTCTACATAGGCGAGTAATATATCATTTTAAAGCTCTCGGTGTGCTGATTTCAAAAATATAAAAAAATTTGCTCTAAAAGGTCGGGTAACCAAAATACATACTCCTTTGTACCCCCAAAATTAGTAAGGGGTGATTTTTTGTTTTTATTGTTTAAAAGCCGTGTTTATATTCATTTGAAAGCTCCATGCGTGCTGTTTTTAAAAATAATAATTTTAGACTAAAATTTTTTATGGTTACCCGGTTACATACCCCTAAATACCCCCAATTTTGAAAAATGGTAATTTTATCATTTTTTCATTTTAAGTGGCCTGTTTATACTCATATGAAAGCTTTCGACGCACTGATTTCAAAAATATATGATTTTTTTAATTTTCTTCAGTGGTTACCCATTTTTGCACTCATCAATGTACCCCCTAAAATTCTTAAGAGGTGATTTTATTATAATACCCTCATGTTTATACTCATATCAAAGCTCTCGACACACTGATGTCAAACAAATTATTTTTAACTCGATTTACCAAATGGTTACCATTTTTACGACCAAAATGTACCCCCAAAAATTTTTAGAGGGTCTTTTTTATATATTTATTATAATACCCTTATGTTTATACTCATATCAAAGCTTTAGACATGCTAATCCCAAAAATATATAATTCAACTCGATTCACCCAATGGTTACCATTTTTACAACCCATAATGTACCCCCTAAAATTTTTGGGGGTACATTATGGGTTGTAAAAATGGTAACCATTGGGTGAATCGATTTCAATTTTATATTTTTGAGATCGCGTGTCTAAAGCTTTAATATGAGTATAAACATGAGGGTATTATAATAATTATATAAAAAATACCCCCTAAAAATTTTTGGGGGTACATTATGGGTTGTAAAAATGGTAGCCATTGGGTGAATCGAGTTGAAATTTATATTTTTGGGATAAGCGTGTATAAAGCTTTGATATGAGTATAAACATGAGGGTATTACAATAAACTTGTAAAAAAGACCCCCTAAAAATTTTTGGGGGTACATTATGGGTTGTAAGAATGGTAACCATTGGGTGAATCGAGTTGAAATTTATATTTTTAATATAAGCCTGTCTAAAGCTTTGATATGAGTATAAACATGAGGGTATTATAATAAATATATAAAAAAGACCCCCTAAAAATTTTTGGGGGTACATTTTGATTGTAAAAATGGTAACCATTGGGTAAATCGAGTTGATAATAATTTTTTGACATCAGCGTGTCGAGAGCTTTGATATGAGCATAAACATGAGGGTATTATAATAAAATTACCTCTTAAGAATTTTAGGGGGTACATTGATGGGTGCAAAAATGGGTAACCACTGAAGAAAATTAAAAAAAAACCATATATTTTTGAAATCCGTGCGTCGAAAGCTTTCATATGAGTATAAACATGTCACTTAAAATGAAAAAATGACAAAATTACCATTTTTCTAAATTGGGGGTATTTGGGAGTATGTAACCGGGTAACCATAAAAAATTTTAGTCTAAAATTATTATTTTTGAAATCAGCACGCATAGACCTTTAAAATGAATATAAACACGACTTATAAATAATAAAAACAAAAAAATCACTCCTTACTAATTTTGGGGGTACTAAGGGGTCTGTATTTTGGTTACCTGACCATTTAAAGCAATTTTTTTAAATTTTTGAAATCAGCAGGCCGAGAGCTTCAAAAAGATATATTACTCGCCTATGTAGAGGGGGTGTGTCAAAAGTTTTATTTTTAGGGGTCAGCCATTGCAGTGCCTTAGGGCATCAAGATTTTTTTAAGACTATCACCAAAATGTCGGACTTAAATTTCAGCATAAATCCCCCCCGGTCTCAGGCCTGTGGCTCTAACAGTTTTTGAGCCTGATGCCAAAATATGCATTTGGTGTCCCACATACAAATTTTTAGCAAAAATCGTGAAATTGACCCCCTTTAACCTCTCGGGGTACCCGACCCAGGTAAGTTACCCCTAACAAATTAGATAATTTTGAGCTCAAAAAAGTATGGGCAATCTGCAAAAAAATTTTCAGACGTAAAGCCCCATATGGTAAAAAGTTAAAAATTTGGCCGAAAAAAATCGACCATAAATTTCGGCAATTTTGGGGCTAACCCCCCAAAATTTAAAAAAAATTTTTTTTTTCAGGAGGTAGCCAGAAGTACAAGGACCTTAACGCGAGATATTTGCATATTGATCGCGGCGCGTTCAATAGTTATAAGACCGCAAACAAAAAATTTTTTGTAAACTTTTTTCCAGTATCGCTAAAAAAAAACAGAGAGTAGGTACTAAAATTGCGGCTCTTTTGTACCTGTGGCTCCGTCTCCAAGTCAATAAATCAAATTTTAAAGTTTCAGATTGAAACAAAAATTCAACTTTAAAAAGTACAAAAGAATGAATAAAAATGTATTTTAAATTATCTTAACTTAGGATGGCAAAATTTTGAAAATCTTTTGTTTATTTTATTTGGTCTAATTTATTTGGTTTGCAGGTTTTTTAAAGTTGTAAAAATATTGTTTTTCTCAACGTTGCAACAGTAGCTTTGCCAACGCAATTTTTTGAAATCGTCGTATTTTACCCCCTCTCATTCCTGGGACCTGGCGTTGTACCTTTTGCCTCTGGGGACCGTTATCTCACAGAACCGTTGAGCGCGGGTTGTCCTGTCGCTCTCCTATTAACTTATTTACTGGTCAAAATAAACTATTTAAATTTTTGGCGATCAAGGCTTTGTTTCCATCAAATTAAATCAAAATAATTTAAAAGCAGTCAAAAAAGTCAAAATTAAAAAAATAACATAAAATTTGTTTGACTATAGTTTTTGCTCAATTATTTCACGCAAAATTTCAAGATTTCAAGATTTTATTTTTCTAGTAATACATCAAAAAAACAGTAAAATGGACAAAACAAACACAAATGTGATTGCAACCCAGTTGAGACGATTGCAAACGTACTTTCACTACCTAAAAATAATAAGTGCAAACGCACTTCTTGTTTGAAAAACAAATTTAATAGTTGCGAACGCACTTTCTGTTTGGAAAACAAATTGCTAAGTATATAGTTAAAAATATATAATTGATTTACAAACGAGTGTCTTGTTTTGTATTAGTTTTAAAGAAATTAGTTAGCGCACATAATATCATTGTGCGAACTTATAAATTAAAGTCCGTGCAAACATAATGTGAAATGGAAAAAAAAATTCAGAACATATTTCACTAAAAATAAGATTAATTATACCAAATATTTATTAGTGTACAGATTTTAACGTTAACTATAGGTATAATTATATTAGTGTACAGATTTTAACGTTAACTATAGGTATAATTATTTCGTCTAAATCAATCTTTTTGTTAGTGAATTAATGCCTGATCCGGCTTAAATACTAAACCTTTTTTGGTGTTTCATTGTCGATGGTAACAAAAATGTCGTCGCAAATTAGTTCATGTGCTGGAAAATTTTCGCTCAAAGCATTTTTCCCGGGTTCTTTTATTGCTAGCAATTTAGTTGTTTCTTCTTTTTGAACAAGGACTTCTTTATGTTCATTGATACTCTAAATTGTATTTTACATCATGTGCATATCGTCATAGTAAATAGCTTTATTATAAAATGTGCACAAAATGATTTTATCAAATTAATCAAATTAATTAGGTTCCCGATTCCGAGGTCTGAAGTGTTATACATACGCCTTTCCCTTTCCTCTTAAAAATCTAGTTTATAACAAACTTTTTGCCATCTCAACGTTTGTTGTTTTTATGGTGAATTTATTAAAATTAAATTTTATAAAATGTTTGGTCACAACAAATATTAAATTACTCTAACTAGGGCCCGACCAGATCAGGATTTTTAGATAAAAACGGATCTGGCAGGATCAGATATTTAACAAAATTAGATCACGTGAATCGTAGTTTAATTATATTCGTAAATCATTTTTGTGTAAAATAGTTCCAACTACTTAATAACAAATTTAATTAATTCTCACTTTCTGAACCCCTATCATATGTGTTTACAGTATCTTTTAAAACACGTAAGTTACCAACTTCTTGGTTGTTAGCTGACGTTATAGCTCTTTTTAAAAAAGGATGTCAAAGTAATCCAAAAAAACTACAGACCAATCTCACTTACATGCATTCATAGGTGTTTTTTTTGGGGGGGGGACAGAGGGGTGCACCCCCCCTAGAGCCAAAATTTTGGACCCCCCCTTAGAAAAAATTCAGGGCCCCCCCTCCCCCCCAAAGCTCGAGAGCGGTCCGGCCTGACCCTCCCTAGCGAGGCTGACCCCCCCTCCCGACCAATTTGGAAGTATATTTTTTTATTTACTGTCAAAAACACGGTTTTTTAGTTAAAAACAGTGTTTAAATACACTTTTTAGGCCTAAATAGGCTGTTTTAATACATAAAATTCAATATTAGACCTAAAAACACTTAAGATTTAACTGATTTCTGAGGAGTATTCATGATAATTATAATGAAATGTTGGGCAATTTCCTCGTAAAAGATATTTATTTCTTGACGTTTCGAAACCACGACGGGTTTCTTCTTCAGAAAAAAACAGACAGGATTTTTAACGGTTTTAACCCACTTACGTTAAAAATCCTGTCTGTTTTTTTCTGAAGAAGAAACCCGTCGTGGTTTCGAAACGTCAAGAAATAAATATCTTTTACGAGGAAATTGCCCAACATTTCATTATAATTAAAAACACTTAAATTATTGAGTTAAAAAAATTTTGCTAAAAAATTGGACCCCCCTGACCCCCCTAAATTTGAAATCTCGCACCGGGGTCGACCCCCCCCCTAAAAAGCCAGGGGGGTCCGGACCCCCCCTAAAAAATTTTGGCCTTCCACCCGAGGGTGGACCCCCCCTAGCGGACCCGACCAAAAACACCTATGCATGCATTGCATGTAAGGTTATGGAATCTTGTGTTTATGATCAAATTTTTTCATACCTAAAAAAACAAAATCTTATTAGTAAACAACAACATGGATTTTTGGAAAAACGATCAACATCTTCTCAGCTTTTAGAATCTGTAAATGACTGAGTAAGGACTGTTAATCGTGGTTTGATTGTAGACATAGTTTATATTGATTTTAGTAGAGCGTTTGATAGTGTGTGTCACAAGAAATTAATTTTAAAGCTTTCTGCTTATGGTAGGGTAACTGACTTAATTTCGGCCACCTTTTTTTTACTTTTTTGGATAACTTTTTCCTGCCACTTCTAATTGAGCCAGGATTCGGTCTAAAAATCAAACGACAGCTATTTTTGTTATTCCAGTGCAAAATTTTAAAATTTCTGTTACACTTAAAAATTAGTGGAGGCTTAAACTTTGTTTTTATAGTGGCCGAAGTTAAGGCGTGTGCCATTAACTTCGGCCACCTACAAAAAACTGGCTATAACTATTGCTAAAACTAACGATACATATTTTAAAAAGTTTATTTATTCTTAGGTATTGTTCTTGGTACATACTCTCTAAACCCGAAAGTGTGGCAGAATGGTCTGCCAATTCCATATTGGTTGGTAGCTCTATAAATTTGGAGGAATCTCTGCCAAAATGGACGAGAAATTATCTTACATTTTGATTTGTGAACAGTCATCATAATACAAGAAAAAATCTGCTGATGTGTTCGAACAACTCTAGTTTAGATTTTCATAAAAAAAAGTGTGTGTGTGTGGGCTCAGTGTGTTGAAGGGACATACAAGGGTGGTGTGTGTGTTAATTAAAACCTGCCACAAAATGCTGAAAAGTCTGCCTTTTTTGGCAGAGTTTTATGGCATTAGGATTTATATACATGGTGACCTAGCACCTCCGTCAGTGATTCATAATCTGTCCATTGCATTTGCTCTCTGTTTTGTTTTAGCGATAATGGAAAAAAGTTGACAAAAAATTTTTTGTTTGTGGTCTTATAACTTTTGAACGCGCCTCGATCAATATGCAAATATCTCGCGTTAAGGTCCTTGTATTTTTGGCTACCTCCTGAAAAAAAGTTTTTTCAAAAATTTTGGGGGGTTAGCCCCAAAATTGCCGAAATTTACGGTCGATTTTTTTCGGCCAAATTTATAACTTTTTACCATATGGGGCTTTACGTCTGAAAATTTTTTGGCTGATTGCCCATACTTTTCTGAGCTCAAAATTATATAATTTGTTAGGGGTAACTTACCTGGGTTGGGTACTCCGAGAGGTTAAAGGGGGTCAATTGCACGATTTTTGCTAAAAATTTTTGTATGGGGGACACCAAATGCATATTTTGGCATCATGCTCAAAAACTGTTAAAGCCACAGGCGTGAGACCGGGGGGAGGCGATTTATGCGGAAATTTAAGTCCAACATTTTGGTGATAGTCCCAAAAAAATCTTGATGCCCTAAGGCATCTTGATGCCCTAAGGCCCTATAGTAACCACAACCATAGGTGGGCAGGGGGGGTTGGGGGGGTAATACCCCCCAAAATTTCGGATTTTGCTGACACCCCCCCTTAAATTTGGGGTAGTCGGGGACACCCCCCTTCCCAAATTCGCCTCCCAAAGAAAAATTTTTAAGTGTTATAAAAGGACTAAAAAATTTTTCCGCGCTTCGCGCGGAGTGTTTATTCCCTTATTTCCCCATTCATTACCTTTTATTACCTTTAAATTCCCCCGTTACGTGGGCAGTTTAAATTTACCCGCTACGCGGGCAGTTTAAATTGGCAATTTATCTTAGTTTTTCAATTGCAAATCAATTATCCCATTCAGTAGTTAAGGCATACATGTTTAATAGAACTACTATAAACACTATTATCCTTTTTTTAACGTTTTAAACAATGTTATAAATGCATTGTATAGCTAAAAAAACCTTAAATTTTGTAATTAGTATCATTTGGAATTAAATTTCTAGTGTATTTTAGCGCCTCAAATTATAAATTTTCCTCCGGGGGGCATTGTTCCCCCTGAACCCCCTCGATTGAATTTTTAAAGATCACATAAAATTATGTAGAATTAGGTAAAACAAAAGTAAAATGTATGTTCACGCGATCACCAGGATACGATTTTTAAGCTGTTTTTAGTATATATTTTAAAAATTTTCGCCTCCGGCGGCTGGGGGAACACCACCATACCGGCCGACGCTTCGCGTCAGCTGGCGCCGCTACGCGGCGCAGGCGGCGGCGTTTCGCGCCGCTTTGACACCACTTTTTCTTCCCCCCCCAGACCGACACCCCTGAAATAAAATCCTGACTGCGCCACTGCACATTATTATTAAAAAAATTAAAAAAAATAAAATTTATAAGTTGCAATAAGGTCTTATTTTAATCTTACACAGTTTTAAAGCATTTATAAACTTGTTTTACGTTTTTTTAGGTGTTTTAAGCTCATTTTAAGGCAGCGCGGAAATATTGGGTACATCCCCCCCTCAAAATCTGGGTCTGCCTGGACACCCCCCCCAAAATTGTGACCCCCCCCCCCTATACTCCACCAAAATCCGAGAGGCCGCCCACCTATGACCACAACCAGAGTACGGCAAGAGTTTTTAGGACTACCGTTTCATACAATCTGACTGCATTGTAACATTGCAAAAAATTTGCGAAATACAAGTGGACACAAAGAATAGGTTAACAGTTATTTCAATACAAGCAATTATTCTGCCAGTATAGTAAAGGTAATGTCATTATATTTGGCAGAAAAAATTCCGCTAATTTGGCAAACAATTTTGGCAGAAAAATTCTGCATATTTGCTTAATAATTTTTCTTTTTATAAAAAAGATAAAAAATTGTGCCAATTTGGCTGAATAGTTAGACTGTTCAAAATTGGTTTACTGATTCTGCCGAATTGGGGGGAATTTTCAGGGAAAATGGCAGAGTCAG